>JAUTBZ010145228.1:0-27451 GCA_032361785.1 Lepetodrilus galriftensis
AAGTGAATGTACTTTACAGTTATAGCTAAGAACTAGTCCAAAACAACCATAAATATCTGTGATATTATGCCTTTAAAGTTCCACAAAAAACTCATAATATAAACTTTGATGCTAAATTATTAATAAGTTATTAAAAGCGCCACCCATGCCTACGTGACAAGCATCCCAATGTATCCACTACCATAATATTTATACAGTAAGTAAACCCAGGAACAAAGTAGGTCGCGTCTCCGGCCTATAATTTAAAGCTCTACAGCCTAGAATCAGCTGATGTTTACAAACGTCATAACAAAGTTTTTAGGACATTTGAAAGTTTGTTTTCTGATAGATCTACCCGAATGAAATAGGTACATTATAAATATTGTTATTTAATCATTATCATAGGAAGAATATGTAAACATACGATCGGGCTCCGTTTGGCGAACCCTTGTAGGTTATCGGAGTGATCTACACCGAAAACACGCAAAATAGCACATGTCTACAAACACGCAAAGTTGACAACTGCAAAAGCCGGTAAACTTTTACACTGATTTGCTGTCATCCATGACACATCTCGTTCGTCAACTGTTACTAAATGCTTCTGTTCATACAATAAACAACGACAGAAGGCACCGTTGTAGATTTTAACAAAGAAGGCAGCGACGCTACGCGATTGTTGAGGAAATGGTTGGCAGTGCGTGACATTTCGAGGCCGTATACAAACAGAAAATAATAACTGACACTAGCATTGCATGAAGATCGGATATAAACCATGTTTCATTTCTTATATATTTTCATTTAATTCATATTTGCATTCACTAATCGTGTAGTAATTAGTAAAAATGAATGGCTACTTACGATAAGATTTCTTGACAGCGGGAACCTTGGTACAGACGCTTGGCGGGCTAGCATTTGATTGGTTGAGAGGAATGAAAGGTCATGACGTAAAGTGTTCGCTCATTTCATTGGACAATGAAATAACCAAGGCGTACTTATAGTTCGTTTCAGTAAAGTTATTTTCTCACGACTCTTTGTAGTAAACAGCTGCCGTCTACACACGTTTTACTCCTGTTGTATCACATTACTGTAGAATGTTAATATACAATCTAGAACATGAGGTGTAGATCCACTGTAATCTAGTATATAGGAAAATATAGTTTAGTGGAGTCAATGGTTGGTGGCAGTACAAGTATTTTATTGTTTTTATCTGGCTACAAAAAAAAAAGAATCCTGTCCTATATAATATCTTGTGACAAGTAGTTGTTTATGTCAAAATTAATTAATTTGCAGCTTTAAAACATTAAGACGTGTAAACATAAAAATGGCATCAATAACCTAAATTGGCGCAGGGTTATGAAACATTTTTTTCAAAATTTTCGATTGAATTTTCATGTTCATTGATGTAGCTATCAGAGGTGCAATTTACCCTGAGGTATAGGCTGAAATACAACCTTGCAGCTGATTGGTTTGAAAATACACCTGGCCCAAAGATTACGAAACTTTTCTGAGTACGTTGTTGTGCTCAACGCGCGTGCTATGCTAAAAAACATGACGTTTTATGAACAAAATTCTGAGTTGAGTATGAAATCTTAGTCAGAAAAGTTTCGTAATCTCTGGGCCTGTTCACTCAGCCGTAAATGGCTATCTGATAGAATTAGATGCCGTTGTGAATGTACTTGAGAATCACAAGTTAGGTTACTAAAGTATATGCTATATCTTCACAAGAGAGTTGAGAGAGAAACTGAGTGCACACTAATTCAGTGATCGCATTGATACGTATACTCCCCAGGGAGTTGAGAAGGTTAAATGAGTGCAGACTGATCCATTGACCAGGGTAATAATGTAGTGCTATGAGCATGCTTCTGAAGCATGGATTTGGCGCAATATAAATGCACACATTATTATTATTGCATTGTGAGGAGCGGATGGTATTGCAATGGTAGAAGTTGGACTTTAGCTTCCAGATTTAAATCCAGCCCCGGGAGCCTGGCATCAATGTTCGCAAGTTACCTTTCTGACGCGATATTGATGGGATGTGCTATCTGTACTGTGACAATGCAGTTATCATCCTTGGTCTGTCAATACCAGCTGATACTCACAGGTTTACTGCAACATTTGGCGCTAAGGATTTCCCCCTCACATAAACTGACAAGCAGTGATATTAGTGAAAGAATCTTGAAAGCAGCTCTAAACCCTAATTTAAAATAGAAATGCTGTGCCAAGACTAAATTGTTACTCATTTCAACTACAATGTCATCTTCAACACAACATGTAATATTTCAGTGTGCACCAGATATAAAGATGACACTATTTTGGCAATGTACATTTTCCAAAATCTTAGGATTCTGGGATTCGAACTTGACTGTTCTAGATTAAGTCTAACACTGTTGACATGACCAACGGGTAGTGGGTGCATTTGATATCATGCATCATTCTTTAGATAGATAATCACAAACAACATCAACACGAAGTGCCATATTAATAGTGTTATACAAAGGTATAGGCATTCAAAGGAATGTATCACATGTTCAGGTATATGCTCAAATATGTTCAAGTATGAGACATTCAAGTATGAGATGTTCAAGTATGATAAGTTAAAGTATATGTTCAAGTATCAGCTGTCTTTGCCATATTTCATCATAAAATCAAAGTCCTTGAAACTGATTCTTCCATCTCCATCTCTGTCCAATTCCCTGAAACATTGAGAAATTTGCACAATCAGCAAAACATTGGGAAAATATGCACAATCAGCAAAACATTGGGAAAATATGCACAATCAGCAAAACATTGGGAAAATATAGTAATATACTATTTGTCATTATAGTTAATATTAAATGTAGGAATTTTACACAACCAGCAAATATGAATGTTTGAAATTGGGAAATTTGCACAATCAGCAAAACATGGGGAAAATATGCAGTCAGCAAAACATGGGGGAAAATATGCACAGTCAGCAAAACATGGGGGAAAATTGCACAATTAGGAAAATGTGGGGGAAATATGTCAAATCAACAAAACATGTGGAATAATATGCACAAATCAGCAAAACCTGTGAGAAATATGCACAATCAGCAAAACAAGTTGAAACATTGGGGAAATATTCTCACTCAGAAAAACATTGGAAAGATTTGCACGATCAGCAAAACATGGGGGAGAAATATGTTAATTATTAAAAAAAAACAAGACAATTAATTCTTGAAAAGATATTTATGGTTGTACGTATTTAATAGTGTTGGTCGGGTATTACCGGAAACACAGGTATAATTCTGATATGCCTAATGTAGATCTACCTGAAGGCGGCAGCCACTGCATGCATAGGAAGATGTGGAGCCACTTGACTAAAGATCTTCTTCAGATCGTCCACTGTCAGAAAGCCACGACCTGCAACACATCAAACTGCCATATAGAGGTCAATGCTCAACCACAGGGAAATCATGTCTACCAGAATGATAAATGCTTTAAAATTCTGATAAATAATATAAACATGGATTTGGGTGAGAACAAAGTGTGACACAGACTAGGTAGCTAGAGACTGACTGATATGAAATTCCTGAGTGGTTCATGAGACTGGTTCATGCGACAGGTTCATGAGACCGGTTCATGAGATACGTTCAACCTCTATGACTAAGATTTCATACCATTGCCAGGTACACATATCAAGGCCCTGTACCTTTCAACTGAGCGAAGAGTCAGACAGACATGTGACGTGACTCCAGTACAATGTACTGAGTGAAAGGAACGACTCGCACAAGCAAGATGGTGGCAAAGAGTTGCCTTAGATGTGGTGACGTCACTGTCTTTTTCCTGTGTGGTCTGCACCACTTTGTACACAGCGAGTACAGACCGATCAGTGTGCGAGATGTTCCATTAACAAAATTGTCTGTCCGGAGCACTCGGAACACTTTACACAGCTGAAAGGAACGGGTAAAACTCTGAGCTATAGATGCTTGTTTCCACCCTTCCCTGAACACCATACATTTATCCATTTATGTACACTGCTGGTGGAGTGATTTCTCTGTGTCTACCACAAGCTACATAGCAACTGATTCTAGAAGTAGAAGTCATTATGACCACAATAATGTAATCAGCAAGTAGGTAGAGCTATACATTTCAGGACGAATCTGATTGTACTATGAGTGCCGTTGACTTTGATCTCGCTTTGCCACAAAAATAAGGGGTTTGATGGCAAGAGTCTAGTGAGTAAGACAAGTTAGATCCCATGGCTTAGGCAAGATGATCAAGATTTTGTGGTTGTTTCGAAAGAGAATGACTCACATTGCGTATCAAAGGCCAAGAATATCTGTCTGATTTCTGCGTCTTCATCTCTAGTGCACAGCTTTGGCATCACAGCCTCTTCAAACTGAGCCGGTCGTAATACTGAAAGTGACAACGGATATATCAATTATTATTATTATTATATATCAATTATTATCATGGACAACCACTTTCTAAATTTTAACTACATTTCTTATGGGCAAGATTTTCCTGCAGCGATGTAAAGCAACACAAATATGTTAGTGAAATCTTTATTTTTAATTTAAAAAAAACATTGTTTAGATCCACTTTCAAGATACTTTCACTTATTTCCCAGCCTGCTGAAGTTTAGGGCAGGAGTAGGCCATGTTTATGGCTGTGTATTGTCATTGCTACACTAATGTACACACTTACTAGCCAGCCATAAACATGGCATAGGGCAGGAGGAAACCTGCAACATCTGTAGCAGTGAAAGTTGCAGTAAACCTGCGAGCACCAGCTGGTACTGACAGAGTAACTGCATTGCTACGGTGCAGATACATGTAACTTGCATACTATCGATCTTGTGTCAGAAGTATCCTATGGTAAATTAATGCAATGGACACTGATGGCTGAAACAATGTAGCTACATCGTTCATGCCCGCTTTCCTAATGAACATGCTTACGTCTGAACTCTACCTCGAAAGTAGCTCTAAACCCCAATAAAAACAATAAATAAATAATATAAAAAATATACCTCGTATGTTGTCCGGTAGAACATCTCCATACTTTTCTAGCATCTGTTCTACTTCATACTGAAGAGAAAAATATGGCAAGAAATACTATTTAATTTTCAATTCTGATTAAAATTATTTATTTTTACCGTCAGATCAGCTAGTGTGATTACGTTCAATTAATTAGTGACATCATGGATGACATCAAAAGATAACATTAATAAATGTTTAAAAAAACTAATGCAATATGCTGGAAATCTTGCATTTTGAAGTTGAACATGTGAAAACTAAAGGCAGGTACGGCAACAGACAATATTGTGATTCAAGAGGAAAACAAGCCTTGGGTCCAAGTCCTTAAGACATGTCTAATGCAAATAAATTGATTCCTAGACAAATAAATCAGTGGATTTCTGCGGAACATTGCCATGCCAATGACGGTCTCTAATAACAGATATGTATTACAATAGCAAATATTAGTAGATTATGATGGCAATAATTATATTCATAATAATAATAACACAACAGATACCTTTGATGGCTTGTAACCCAATAAAGACACAAAGGCTACTTTAATATCTTCTCTTGTCAGGTAACCCTTTTGTTTCATGTCACATTCGTGAAATACCTGCAGAACAAATAATTAACCAGTGAGAATGTGCAAACAAATGAACCAGGAAATAATTAATAATTAAATATGCTAGCAAAATATTGATAACTCTCGCTTAAACCAATAAGTATTTATTGCAGAGGGCTTAACAAGGATATATATCTGCATCGCTATCAATGATGACACTTCATGGTGTATCTCACATGTCACGAGAGCCTTGGACAGTCATTACCCGGTAATGGTCCTGACTTCTCAAAACAAACTTGAGTTTGAGATTTTGCTCAGCCGAGATTTCTGAAATTCTTCCATTGGGTCAATGCTACAATTCTGCTAAATTTGAGTCGATGAGAGAGATCTCAGCAGAGCAAAATCTCAAACTCAATTTTTTTTTCTCAAGAAACGTGTTTGTTATGAGAATTTGAGAAAAGAACACCAGGCCCCGAGATTACGAAACCTTTCTGAGTACGATTTCATACTCAACCAGCGATCGAAACTAACTTTAAAACTTACTAGCCCGAATAGTGATACAAATAACAAATATTATGAATTTCTACTAGTCCTTAGGATACCTTTAGCATCGGCAGAATATGGCCCGGGCTAGAGGACTAACTTGTTAATTTCGATCCCTGGTACTGATTAACCAAGAATAACAACTGCATTGCTGCTACAGTTCAGATGGTACATCCAATCACTGCTCGTTAAACTCACATTATCCCAGTGGTCATATTCGTATCGCAGCCTCTTCATGTATGGTTCTACTTCATCCAGAAGCGACTTCTCTTCCTCCGCCGAGAGAAAACCCTCGTGGATGATCATGTCCTTGGCGAGAATTGTCTCTGTGGCGCCATCGCTTGCATCCAGATAGTTGTGGTGGTGCTGCTGTACTTCCTTGGCCGTTGCGATGTGTCGTACGAGAGATCTGCAGGTACCATGTGTCGTTAACGTCCGTCTAGTCTTACACCATGATCTCACAGCAGATTGGGTTAGCGTCCATCTGAGAGCTTGTGCGACCGCCATGTTTCTCCACTAAAAGTAATCTGAAAATATACACCATTGATTCCATTATATTATATTATATACATAAAACAACAGATATAGATACGGAATGCAGTAGATGTCGCTATGCAGACATCTATGAATGGAAGAATGAATGAATGAATGAATAAATTAATTAAATGATTAATGTTTAACACAAGTCTTAACTGTACTTCAGATATCCATTGCAATAAATTATGATGGCAATTACTAACAATATAATAGTAGAATTTGGGGGAAGAGCTAAATTAAGAAGACTTTCTATATCATCATAATCATGGGTATTTTGGAGTAGCAGAAATTACACCAGACAACCTGCTTACAAATAGAACTAGTCGCTTTAGGTAAATGGGTAAGGATTACCATAGTTACATACCGTATATATATATATCATGTATTTTGTTATTTCCCCCAAAGAGGTGAAGGTGAATACTATTGTTATGTATTTTGTCTTTTCCAATGATTTGTGGGGCATCATATTGGCACCATTTATCAGGTTTTGAAATGTAACTGAGGGGAGCTAAAATTGCCATTAATAAAACTACTGCGAGTTGTCTTCAAGTAAAAAAACAATCAGGGATTGAAATTAACATTAGCCCGGGTCATTTATCTCAATTCTAAAGGTATCCTAAGGGCTAGTAGAAATTCATGTTATTTGTAAACATTTGTTATTTGTATCACTATTGGACTAGCAAGTGTTATCGGTACCTAAGTTTCCATCCCTGTGCGAGTATATAGCACCGCAATATTATTATTAAACACACATTGTGAGGGTATATTTAGCACACCATTCTATGAAGCCTAACCTAGACTACATCATAGATTACAAGTGGACACATATTATGAGAATTGAGAGGAGGAATTTATAGTCAGTCGCTAAAATATCATGATTGATTCTATATTGTCTATTATTTTATGTTGTCAGTGACAAAGCGTGTAAACATGTAACCAATGCACATCAGCACATGGTATATCATACATCTGTATGTGTAGTGTACGAATCCGTTTTTGAAATATGTTGTCTGCTAAGTTGCTGACATTCATAAACAAGCACCTGCCAAAGTGCATGTAGCATGTAGCTGGTTCCATATTATCGCTGCGTTACTCTGCTATCAAAATATTGTATACGGGAACCAGCTTGGTAATCATACATTCGCATGCTAGCTGTTTATAACGTTCCTAACTATCTAAATCTCTATATTGCAATAATTTAATCTTAGTAAATATTGAAAATCGATCACCCAAGATATTAATCAAGTACGCAACGTGGATACAATCTGATTTATAATTTCTACTAGTATTTTCCGGATTTTAGTAGAGTATTTCCGGTGCGCACTAATTCCGTGCGCATAGTTACGCATGGCAACGGATGTCAACGATTGTTGATGCAGTTCAGCTGCTCTCTTTTCATGCAGATGACTTTATATTAAGTTAATCAAGGTAACTGTGCATTTAATATATTGAATCATGTTCACATAACTGTTATGTTCATAACAGATACATGTTTGTTGAAAAAGAAGAGTGAGACGTTTTAGAATATTGTAAGATTTTGTTGTCAACACACTCGTCATCTCAAGAAAAAATTAAATGTTTCTTCTGCCTCATATCCAAAACTCTCCCCCAAAATAACCAACAGTACAGCTAATTCCAATAGATCATACAGTACATGCACATCAAATAACGTACAATTTCATATTTTATCAGAATTGAATTGCATTTTAGTAAAACGATTTTGTATCTTTCCAGGTGTGAATTAAAAAAAATTCAAAATGTCAATCGCAATAGCTCAGGCCAAGCACATCTTTGGCCTGAAGTCTGGAGTGACTGGCAACATTTGCTATCATGATGAACAAACAATTGTGTACCCATCCGGGGCCAATTGTATCCTGTTCAACACGGATCAAAAGGTTCAGAAGTTTATACCAGGGACAGACAAGTCCGATGGAATGACAGCTCTTGCTGTCAGTCCCAACAGAAGATACGTGGCAATTGCTGAAAAGGGTGAAAAGCCAACGATCACAATATACGATCTCCATTCCTTGAGGAAAAAGAAGGTACTAACGTCCCCAGAGGTCCAGTCAGGTGAATACATCAGTTTGGCATTTTCACCCGATTCCAAGTACCTGGTCGCACAAGGTGGCAAGCCAGACTGGACGCTACTGTACTGGACATGGGAGAAGTCAAAGGTCATGGCAACGGCGAAGACGTCAAACCCACAAAATACTTCAGAAATATACCAGGTGAGGCATCATAACATTACAGAAATGATACTTCTTAATTAAATTATTAATTAAATTATTTATCATGGGTGACAACTACGGTAATGATATATATTTTTTTGATTACATGTACATTTATATGTTTACACTGTCACTTTGAAACTGTTTGAACCTTCTGGGCTGATATTTTGCATTAACAATTTACTTTGTTTGCCAGGTGAGCTTCAACCCTCAAGACAACACACAGCTATGCGTGATCGGCAACGGAATCTTTCGACACTTCCGCTACAGCGAGGGAAATCTGAAGCCATTCCCATTCCAGAAGATGGAGCCACAGAACTTCCTGTGTCACGCGTGGGTGTCGGAGGAGCGAGTGGTGGTGGGCACGGACACTGGGAGACTTCTGTTATTCGAGGCCGGGGAACTGAAGAATGAGTTCAATGCGGGAGCACAGAGGGAGGAAAAGTACGCAGAATTTGAATAATTTTCTACAGATTCTTTAATGGGTCTGGTCACAAATACATTTTCTGGATTGATACTTTAAATACTATTCAATAGTAATACTATTCTAGAAGAAAATACATTATTATTTACTGTAGCCAAATTTGCCCAAAGTAAGGCAAATTTGAAGAATGGGTTATGTCACAAATACATTATCTAGATGGACACTTTAAATAATATATTCAATAGTAATAACATTCTAGAAGAAAATACATTATTCTTTTACATCACAATTGGACTATTTCACCCACACCGATATGTGACTGTTAAATTATGGTATAAATTCTAAATAAATTACGTTGACTTCTAGGAAGGATGAGGATCAGGGTCACGTAAGCGGTCCGCCGCAGATTACAGCAATTGTGGCGTACTCCAAGGGCTATGCATGTGCATGTGGACAGGGTCTGGTCATTCTGTTTGAGAAGACAGACGACAAGGACTTCTTCAAGAAAGTTAGAGATATCTGGGTAAGCTGTTTTAATATATTCTGATGTTATGTGCAGTTAATATTTTCACAATAACTGGTTGAAACTTTTTTTTCAAATGTCAAATTGTATTACAAATCTTAATACAAAGTTTTAATGCAAAATTTTATGTATAAAAAATACATTTGTAAATTTTCAGATCCCACCAGATGTGAACAGTTCTGACCCGAGCAAGTCTCAGCTACAGGTGATAAAATGTCTGACGGTCAGTCCGTCCGAGGAGATCCTGGTGGCCAGCACAGATCTCAGTCAGCTGTACTACCTCACCCTCTCCAGCGCCGACCTCGGCAAGGTGGGTGTCAGTGCTCACATGTCTCTCTGTTTAGAATAATAATGGGTATACACTTAGGTTTCAATTTTTGAAAGTTCCGGGGACGCATGTTGCTATACTTATCAACAATTTTTATTAATAAAGTGCGTCCAAACTTGCAATCTTTGCATATGGGATGCAGGATTGCATGTTCGGAGAAACCCTGGGTATATGTAATGCACTAAACCACACCAAAGCAAGCTCAACGTGCTGACGATAGGTATAAATAATAGGTTGAATTATTTAATCTTGAGGAAAATATAGGAATTGAATAGGAAAATTTTACGCTGTGCTTTGAAGTGATTTAAAGTTTATTTTGAAAACAAATCTAAAATTTTAATACAAATTTTACTCAAGTTTTATTGCAACATGTGTTTCCTCAATGTTTATTATTATAATAATAATAGTAATACTGTGCACTCTGCATTAGTAAGTGTGTCTGGGTTGAGGTGAGCTACAGCGCTGTCCTCTGTTTGACCACAGGGTGACCAGGCCACGTTCGAGGTGCTGGCTCAGAGCTTCCACTATGGACACGTGATGGGGCTGGACGTCTGTATGAGGAAGCCGCTCATTGCCACCGCGTCTCTCGACAGATCTGTCAGAATATGGAACTACGAGACTTGGTATGTACTGTTTTTTCGTTTTTCTTTACCCTTTTCACTATTAGATGGTGTACAAGTAGAACTGATTTCCTTCACCCTCATCTGGCCATTAGTGAATTATGTCTTTGTAAATCATGAGGACCAGGCCTATCCTGGGATTCGAATCAATGCTCTACTGACTGAGTCAAATAGGAAACCCAACCGTCAACGTCCCTGTTTTCCAGCAACCTGGAGCTGTACAAGGAGTTTGCGGAGGAAGCGTACAGTATCGCCCTCCACCCCTCAGGTCTGTACATCCTGGTGGGCTTCAGTGACAAGCTGCGGCTGATGAACCTCCTCATTGACGACATCCGCACTTTCAAGGAGTTCACTGTCAGGGGATGCAGGGAGGTGAGCGACAGTTATAATATTGTGTCATGTGTTTTATAGGACATTTGTTTTACCATGATGACCCCCCCTTCAAAAATCCCATCCTAAAATTTCTATATGAAATCCAGTATATATGGCATCCTATGAATCATCCTATGTGGAATCATGTGTTTCATCATATTGCATCCTGTTTGGCATCTTATTTTGTCTGAGGTGCGTTCAAGCTAGAATACGTATCGATATGTATTGCTATGTATTGCTGCAGAAGCCGTTTAGCAACGCGCGTAGCAATACGTATTAATACTTTTCACTACGGGTCTGGAGGCCGTGCGCTGTGTAGGAAAAGCAGTATGCACGAAGCCGTTCAATGAGCAATACATGTATTCTAGCTTGAACGCACCTCAGGTATCATGTTTGGTATCATGTTTGGTATATTGTTTGGTATATGGCATCTGTTGTTGAAAACATGGACTACTGTATGGATAGAATGAGCTGGTCCTGAGATTATGAAACTTTACTGAGTATAATTTCATGCTCAACACAAACGTTTGTTCACAAATCTCCAAATACAATTTGAGCTTGAGCATGAAATTGTACTCAAAATGTTGCGTAATCTCGGGTCCTGAACTTTTCTCAATGCATTGAAATTAATATATTGAAAATGTGTTTTAGTGCAAATATATGCCCCTTGCACCTCTCATACAGATATAGGGACAATTTAGAATTTTAGTGAAATAATATAAATATTTTGTTTTTCTTTTCTTCCCAGTGTGCATTCAGCAATGGCGGCCACCTGTTTGCCGCCGTCCACGGCAACGTTATCCAGATCTACTCCACCACCACATATGAGAACGTGTCCAACCTCAAGGGTCACAACGGCAAGGTCAAGTCGGTGGTGTGGATTGCGGACGACGGGAAGATCGTATCGTGTGGCATGGATGGCGCCGTCTACGAGTGGGATCCGTATACAGGGAAGCGACTGGCAGAGAGCGTGCTCAAGTCGTGCAGCTACACCGGCGTCGCTGTCAACAATGATGGCAAGTCCACCTTCGCCGTCGGCTCTGACAAGACTCTCAAGGAAATCGCTGACAATTCGGTGAGAAATAGTTAAAATACGTAAATTGAGAATATGTTGATTAGAGATCACACCAATGTGGTCCTGTAAAGTTAAACTTCTGTTTTCTAGATTGATTACAATTACTTCAGCTTTAGGAATCTACAATTCTCCAGTGGGTGAATTATTAATTATCCTACAAGTAATTACTCATCTAAGACTGATCAACTGTTTTGTATACCATAATATTACTGCATAAAAACAAGATTTTGTTTAATTTTATATGATGCAATGACAGTGATGTAGGTGTTTTAGTCCTTGTGGAAAACAGTTTAGTCAATATTTTACCATTTTTTACAATTTAATTTTACATTTTTGGAAACGATGCCACTATGAGAATGTACACACAAAAAACAAACATCATACAGTAATTATATTTTAATGACATTCAGGACTTAATGTGTTGATGGTTGGTTTCAGATTCTGCGAGAGGTACCGTCAGGGGACATGACTCTGACCAATGTGGCGCTGTCTCACTCAGGCCGGATGTTGTTTGCTGGCACTCAGCGCGGAACTCTGTGGTCCATGAAGTTCCCGCTGACCATCCCTGGAGAGTGGCAGGAACACATGGGACACAGCTCGTCTATCACAAAGGTACGTCGGAAATCACCGAATATTTTGTGACAAAATTACTTTCAGAACTACGACATTATTCAAATAGAAAATCTACATATTGATATGTGGTGCAATGAAAATGAACATTCCTGATATTTGTTTTTATTGTGTTCCTAATCAGAGAATAATATTTACTTATTTAGAGAATAATATTTACTGTTTGTGTTGACGTGCAGATGAAGATCACATACGACGACATGTACCTGATCACGGTCTCTGAGGATGGCACGATCTTACTGTGGAAGATCCAGGACAAGGAAGGACGCGGTCTGAAGCGGGACAAGGAAGTGGGCTGGGCCGAGGAGATCCTCATCACTAAGAGCGACCTGGAGGAGAAGGTACGTACACACAGGTCCAATAGAAACCTTAGTTTACCATTCCATGGACAGGTCCAATAGAAACCATCAGTACAACAATATGCCCTGAGGTGTGTTACTTTAGACTAAGGGGTATCACATGGAATACCAATAGAAATTGTTGGTACAACAATAATTGATATATTACTTTAGACTATAAATACAACAAGGGATAGTACATGGACTTTCAATAGAGACTTAAACTAACAGTGCCATCAAGACTGTTGGTACCATAGTGGATATTTGATACCGCTCAGTATGTTCAATAGAAACTCTAATAAATGAACATGATAAGCTGTATTCATTTTGTTTTAGACTCTTGGTGCTTTTATATAGCGCCTAGGATCTAGACTAGCTACTCAATGGCACTGAATAAATAAAAATAATAACAATAATAATTTTAATAAATAAATACCAAATACTGCTGCCTCCAGTAGAAAGCCCAATGGATGACCGTGACGAGCTATGTTGCTTTTCTTTTACTGTTGATGCCACGCCAGCTAGTTGATATTGATATGTATGTTGTTGTTGTTGTAGAACTCCAACATGAGTGAGCTGAAGACGCGCGTGGAGGAGCTGAAGATGGAGAACGAGTACCAGCTGAGGCTGAAGGACATGAACTACAACGAGAAGATGAAGGAGCTCACTGAGAAGTTCATCCAGGAGATGGAGTCGCTGAAGACCAAGAACCAGGCGAGTCCCTCCTCACGCCACCATAGAAATACTCCCATACACCGGCAATAATTAATATGTTCATACCACAGTAATATACTGCCAACAGGAACTTTCTGCCCTTAATCCAGAAAGTTGTTGTCAATGTGTTAAAGTATGAGTTCTTGAAGCCTTGGCATTGTCTTGTCATCATCCATGTGTTTGACATCTTCCCAATTGTATGCTTCCTTTTAGAAAAATATAATGATCCCTCCTCCACCCTTCATTCATAGTACTTTACACACCATTGTCATACATATTTATAGGTGTTAATAAATGTTAATTACTGCAGCATGTAGAACTATAGAACTATAGAACTAACTGTGAGTGTTCCCTGTGCAGGTGTTGAAGACAGACAAGGACAAGGAGGAAGCCAAACACGAGGAGGAGATGTCGGAGCTGATGGAGAAACACGCCAAGGAGCTGCAGGATCTCGGTCAGTATCTACCAAAAATCATCTCATAAATGGGGCAATATGGTCCCTTCCAACAACCAATATATGACTATTGTAAAGTCAACGCTTTCTATTGTGGTGGTAGCTCAGTTACAACTATTGTAGCGCTACAAGAGCATCATGCAACAGACCTCTGATAGCAATATATCGATAGCAAACTTAGCAATCGATAACAATTGCCAGTAGTATGACAGATTTATTTGCACTAGACGTGTCTCGAGTCCTCCAACCTCCTAGACCTGGGCTTATTTTCCTTAGAAATCACAATTGTTTGTTGCAATGCCTGGAACTCGAAAGCGCCTGTAAACCCCAATAATAAAGCTTCCCTATTGCCTGTACACAGAGTCTGCCAACAACCAGAAGCTGATGCTGGAGTCCTGAACGCACCCCATACTTAATGCTCCTTATATTCCCTGTACACAGAGTCCGCCAACAACCAGAAGCTGATGCTGGAGTACGAGAAGTTCCAGGAGCAGCAGGCCAAGATGATGAAGATGCAGGAGGACTACGAGCGTCAGCTGCAGGAGATGGAGGAGAGCAAGGAGCGCGCCCTGGAGGAGCTGACCGAGTACTACGAGACCAAGTCACAGGAGATGACCAACAAGCTCGAGCAGGTCAGGGGTCACGGCTGTCTTTGTTTAGTGTCCAATAGGGGTCATGTTGCAGTTGTTTTACATTAAACTGGTGTCTGTTCCACAAAATGATTGTAGCATTATTGGAGTTCTTACTGGCCATATATTTATATAAGGTATGGTTATCATTAGGCTGAGATTGTTCTATGGAACATATGACCCAATATATTGTTTTTCGAAGCTCTCATACATCTACTAAGAGACCATAATGCTCTTGTAAATGGCCAGTTGTCAAGAGCACTACAAGAGTGCTTATGGTCTTGTAGTAGATACAAGAGCTTCGAGAAATGATACCAAGAACACTATTATTATTTATTTATGTTATTATTCTTTTTCTTTTGTTATTAAAGGAACAATTTATTTTGTTTTCTTCTATATTAATTTAAAATGTTGTCAAACTACCAGAATATGTTATTGGTAATTTTGGTTATGGCATGAAATCCACTAATTTATTTGTCCAAGGCTCAATTTATTTGCCCTAGACGTGGCTTTGAGGTTACAGCCTGGGCTTGTTTTCCACTAAAATCACAATTATCTGTTGCTACGCTTGCTCCACGTCTCTTTGCTACGAAGTCAGAAATTCAATAAGACACCATAACTTTATGAATAATTCCAATTGCAGGTGAATGACGAGTCTCGTCAACAAAGTCGCGAGTACGAGGAAACAAAGCGTCAGATTGAGGAGGACGCGGATCGCGAGATCCTCGACATCAAGAACAAGTACGAGAGGAGACTGAGAGACGAGAAGGAGGCTAACATGAGACTGAAGGGAGAGTCTGGGATCATGAAGAAGAAGGTGAGATATTAATTAACCCTCTCCCTGCTGGATTAACTGTAATCACTGAAGGTGTTTCTGGTTTCCTGTGGCAAAAAGAACCCAATATGATCAGATCAGACAGGGTGCTGCACTTTACCAAGAACTCTTGCCTTTACTTTAGAATTAAATTTCTTATGAACAAATGAGAGAGAGGGAGACAGGTGGAGAGAGAAGGAGAGAGAGGAGAGAGAAAGAAAAAGAATTGAGAACAGCAATAGTAGCCTGGGCTAAATAATAAACGACCAAGTGCTGTATACCAGTAGATGTACATGTCATATGTCTATGTGTTTGTTATTCACCAGTCTGGGTTGCTAGACGTACAGGTTGTATGTCCCATTGTTTGTAGTTCACCAGTCTGATGTGTCAGCAGATATATATGTCATGTGTCCTGTGTTTGTAGTTCACCAGTCTGCAGAAGGAGATCGACGACCACAAGGAGGAGATCAAGAAGTACATGGCGGAGACCACCAAGCTGAACAACATCATCAAGAATCTGGAGAAGGACATCCAGGGTTTGAAGAAGGAGATCCAGGAGCGCGACGACACCATCCAGGACAAGGTACGGCATTCAGGCAGTATTCACTATTCAGCCACAAACTTACAAAACTATCTTGAGTACGATTTCATTCTCAACTCAAAGATTTCTTCACAAATTCCCAGTTTCAAGAATGACTCAAATACCATTACATGTCAAATCCAGCATTGAATCTGAAATTAGATCATCAACATCATGTTCACAAATGCCCAGTTTCAAGCATGACTCAAATACCATTTCAAATCCAGCATTGAATCTGATGGTCAACGTCATGTCTGTATGCGTGTCTGTCTGTCTGTTTGCAGGAGAAGCGTATCTACGATCTGAAGAAGAAGAACCAGGAGCTGGAGAAGTTCAAGTTTGTGCTGGACTACAAGATCAAGGAACTGAAGAAACAGATCGAGCCCCGCGAGAACGACATCAAGAACATGAAGGAACAGATCCAAGAGGTGGGTGCGACACTATGTCAGGATTAATCATGGAAATATTACTAGACTGCCTGTTTACAGTGCATCTAGAAATGATAAAGAAAATACCTAGATATTGTCCTTGAAAAGTACTAAATATTTTCACATTTCATTTTATTTTAAAACTATGAAAATATTGAAAATCAGTGGGACATATAAAAAATGCAGATTGTTGCCCAATATACTTGTGTAGACAAGTATGTTTGACCAAGAAATATATGAATAAACCACAATTGTATACCTTATAATAATAAAGTTATAAAGTTCATATTTGTATAGCCCCAATATCCAAGCAGCATTAATGCTGTATGTCCATATTTGTTACCATTTGTCATGTTCTGGCAGCTGTGGTCACATGATATTATGTTCCGCAGATGGAGAGCGAGTTGGAGAGGTTCCACAAACAGAACACTCAGCTGGAGCTGAACATCACAGAACTGAGACAGAAGCTGAAGGCCACGGACAAGGAGATGCACCAGGAGAGACAGAAGGTGAGGTTGCCGTGCTAGCCGTGTGTCACCAATACGTCACCAATACGTCACCATTTTATGTTAGAGGATAGGAAGAGTACTTTGTCTTGCCAGTGTCAATATGTCACAATTTTCAGTTATGATAGAGGAAGAGAAAGAGTACGACAATTTTATTTAAATGTATTGATTTTATCCTCACATTATCACTGTAAATTAATTACACAGAAAAGGTAGGTTTATTCATCTATGGGTGAAATATTCTTGCTGCGATTAGTATTAGTTCAATGAAATCAATCAATTTATTCATCCTATGCCTATTTCATATGCACGAATAATAATCTTCAATATAATTATATGGATAGCAATAAAAGTGATAAAGGTGATCAGGAAAGTGTAGCTGCTAGTCTCAATGGCGTCTTCCTCGTTTCCCAGGTGCGTGATGTGGAGGCCATAGTGCGCCGCTTCAAGACTGACCTTCACAACTGCGTAGGCTACATCCAGGACCCCAAGATGTTGAAGGAGAGCATCAAGGCCCTGTACCAGAAACACGTCCAGGAAGACATCGTACGTAAACCTCAACTAGAACTCTGCCCATTCTGAAGACAATCCTGTTTACCTGGGACAGCTGTTTATCTTTAATTAAAATAATTATTCACAATTTTGTAGATGTCACAAATTGCAAGATAATGACGGCCTATTGAGCAGGCATAGGTCTTGCGCATTAGTTCACTTTAGATTTAACTTCATGAAAGCAGGCCCTGATTTCTCGAAACAATCTTGAGTTTTCTCCGCTGAGATTTCTCTCATTGACTCAGTGTTGTAACTTGAGCACAAGTTTTCTCAAACTCAGTTCAAAACAAAGCAATTCGAGAAATCAGGGCCAGGTCTGCATTTCACAAAGGATTTACATCACTTCTTTCTATAGCAAGAACCTTGAATTAGGCCCAAGCCCCATTCCATATAACAATCATAGCACTACGACAGTGGTATTGTCATATATACGACTATCGTAGCGCTATGGTCATTGTGGAATGGGGGCCTGGTCTACAATGCATCGCTTTTATGAAACTCAGTCCTGGCCCCAAAATTACAAAACATTTCGGAGTGCGATTTCATGCTCAAGTAAAAGTTCTGTTCACAAATCCCCATATAAATGTTGAGCCCGCGTATGAAATTGTACTCACTCAATTGTGTAATCTCAGGCTGTGATATGTTGTTTCGTGATGTACGTGAACATGGATATTTCTCCTCCAGACTGAGTCGGCCAGCGTGGATGCGGACATTCAGAAGGAGTACAGCAGACAGAGGGAACACCTCGAGCGATCCGTGGCATCCCTCCGCAAGAAACTGGAGAAAGACTCCGAGATTCACAAGGCTGACAATGTCAGGATCATGCAGGTTAGTTTGACTTGGTGAATGAATGCATTAGTGTTTTACATCACAACAGAAACATTTCTCCAATATGCAACTACTACAATTGTATTCTACAATAGTTTCAACATGGACATTTCATTGAATAATGCAAAGAAAAAATTGATAATAAAATAAATAATAACTATAATTATGATATCAACGTACTTACATGTATATCTAAGGGTACTGTGTAATGCTTGTAAATAATCATGTCATAGTTGGTAAATTAAAATAATGTTTATCCATGATCTGTTATCACACTGCACATTAGTCAGATTACCTCCCTTGATGTGTCAAGGGAGGTAATATTGTACCAATATTTCCTATAAAAAGTTTTTATATAATTTTCATCGTAATATATCATTTGTATTGTCTCTCATTTCAGGAAAATGTTTCTCTCATCAAAGAAATCAATGACTTGAGAAGAGAGCTTAAAATATCTCGGACGAACATCCACGAGTTGGAAGCGGCTATGGGACTTCACAGCAAGAACAAGAAGTCCGACACGGTCACTCTAGCCCAGATAACGGCCAAGAACCCGAGCGCGCTCATGGAGAAGGACTTGGAGGAGAAGGCCAAGGTCATTGACCTGCAGCGGATGGAGATAAAAAGACTGAGGAATGAAATGTCGGACAATGAAATGGGCGTGAGACCGCCCTCTGGTGGGAGATTGCAGCCAATTACTGGGGTCGTATAACAGCGAACCCCAGAATCATTGTACAGCTAACGTATGTTGTAAATACTAGGCACTGTTTACATATACCAAGACATAACAATAGAACATTTGATTATTAAATATAATAGTTGATCCATAATTTCAGGAATTTGTAAATAAATAATCACATTACATTTTCCAACATTCTTTCACCATGTTCATTAGGGTGGGTGGTAGTGCAGTGGTAGATCATCAGACCTTGGAGCAAGATCTAAGTTTTAATTTATCCTTGGTTTGTTTACTGCAACACTATGCACTGCAATTTGAGAACAAATCATGTTTTACTATCTAAAAGTGAACATCTATTCCCATTGTTCTAGACATCTTGAAACGTTGCTGAATAAAACACTCCCACAAATGCCCACAATGTAATGCATTTCAAATAATGTTCTATGTAAACATGATGCAAACTGTGTAAATCGTATTGCAATGATTTTGATATTGTAAATGTTAAACATGTGCATTACAAATGTTTATTTTCAATCACTGAGGACTTTGAATACAAATGTGGCATCGTCAGTATTTGGGATGCCACATTGGTTTATCAGTTTATTTCGTCCATTTTTGGTTTTAAGATTTATTGTAATATATGTACACTTATACATATCAGCATTGTGAAATAAAGTGTAAAATGTTATTCAGTGAAGTTATTTGTAGTCAGTGAGTGAATTACCATATTGTTTTACATCACAACAGGACTCTTTCACATGACGAGTTATTTATAAAAAGACTACACATGTACATGAATCTTTTGTAAGTTCCATATTACAACTAAACAATTTTGGTGGGATACCTTACAACTATAAAGCTTCAATCTGATTCAAATCAGATCTGAAACTGCTGCTCAGATATTTGGACATTGCTAGGCCATAGGGTCTGTGCAGAACAAGAATTTTTAAGGAGTAAAATGCGAGCTGATTTTAATTGATAAAGCTTGGAAATTCATGCTTCATCTGATTTCTTGTTGACAAAAAGTGCCTTTCTCCTGGTGCCTTCTTGTCTAAAACTGAAACTCTCAAAATTCATAAGATGTTTTTTATTCACAACTCGAGTTACATATTAAAGTAAAAATAATACGTCACGATGAACTGGAATTGATAATACTACAATGTAGGAATATTTAAATATTAGGATAATATCCTAAACTGGAAACATTATGCACAATTATTACATGTACCACATTCAACATATTAAACACCAAGCAGGCTTAACCCTCTCCATACTGGAGGCAAGCAGACATGCCCTAAAGAGCAGTGGGTATGCCTAATCCAGCAGGGAGAATGTTAATAAATATCAGAATGTCATAAATGGATGACAAATTGAATACTGACAGTATATTAACTGAGAGAAACATTCTAGAACTAAGGTGAGAATAGCCAATGGTTGTTATTTCAGGTGTTTTAAAATAATATTTAGCAACATGTTATTGAATACTAGTAAGTTAATATTCAGTAAGTTAACAGTAAACCTGATATAGTGGGATAGAGGCTGGCAGTAAATAAATACTGTACTACAGACTTTAAAACTACATTAACTCGCGCCATGCTGGAGGCAACTGGAAATGCCTTAAAGAGCAATGCCTGTTCTTAATCCAGCAGGGAGAGGGTTAAACTTAAACTTGTTGGAGCATGGTGCATAATACATCCAATTTAATTAAAATTAGATGCGAAAGTATCGCTCCAAATATTACTGACATACGCTCAACAACGATCTAACACATCCGCGCTACACATGCCGTCGGATTGACCTTTGACATTAACCAAGACTTAACCAATCACAGGCTCACTTTCGCAAGTCTCGGGGGTAGATTGGTAACTCGTAGCATCACTTTGCCGCCTCCCAATATTGAGCGCACCCAGTGTCTCGGTGTACAGAGATTACGGTCAAAGGTCATTCAGACGGCAGTGTGAGCGCGATTGTGTTACTGTTAGATCATTGTTGAGCGTATGTCAGTAATATTTGGAGCAATACTTTTGATCTACCCTAATTTAAATTAGATTGTAATACATCAAACATGTAGTCAACATTAACATAAAAACAACAACCATGTTTTCCATACATATTCCATGCATCCACACGTACAAGAAAATATTAGGATGTCAAAAGTCAATTCATAATTTGCGTCCACAGTTGATAAATTTGGCATGACACCAGACATTCAGTCATACTAGATGAGCAGCTTTATTCAGAACAAGAATGGCATGATGGGTTTTCTCCCTCGGGGGTAGTTCTTGAACTCTTTGAGGTAGTTGCGATGTTTTCCAGCCGCCCATATTGCCATCTGAACGAATCCAGCTAATGTGAATACAGCAACTGAAAAACAACGAAGTAGAAATAACCAACAAGTACCTGTAAGTAAACCTGGCAGTTTGCCATCTTAGCACTGCCAATGTTATATAAATCAGAATATCTATTAAGATAAATTCAGGAAAGCATGATACATTTCGAATCAACTCGTACATGGAAGTTTGGCATCTGCCATTTTCAATACAACCATAAATCTAAGTATCTCTATCAAGATGTTGTAATTATAATCTTTTTTCTATAATTATTAGGGAAGCATGATACGATATATTCTACTTCAATGGAAATAGTAAATTGTCTCATTTTGGTGGCCATATAATTTTCAGCAGCATGTATACATAGCAGCTTCATAAGAAATAAATACTGTTAAAGATAAGTCTTTATTACCCTCTGGAGAAATATGCAGTATATTAGAGAGATAATAAATTAAAAGTGGGTGGATAACATATCAAGACATGAGCTAGTATTCCACGGAGTAATCATAACGCTACGAGAGTCTAAATTCCTATGCAACTGTATAGCAGTTCCGACTCTCGTAGTTCTACAATTGTTCTATGGAATGGGCCCCAGGGCCAGCGAAGCCGACAACGTCACTGAGAGGCTGAATTTTGTGAGTTTAAGAAGCCATGATACCTGGCAGACACTGCGTCATGATGGAGAAGCCGGCCCAGGACATGGCCTCGTACGTGTAGTTTGGACACGAGACCAGGTGGAACATCCACGTGAAGGGATTGGTCGTAGAATGGGGGATCTTCCTCTCCTTAGATCCTGTAACAAAACAGATATTGGTACAGCCTGGTCCAGTAGCATTGCGTTATGGGGGCCAGTGGTAGCGTAATGGGAGCATGGCATCAATGTTCGCGAAAGTTACATTTCTGACGTGATATTGATAGGATGCACTGTCTGTAGAGTGGCAATGCAGATACCATCCTTGGTCTGTCAGTACCAGCTGGTGCTTGCAGGTTTATTTCAACATTCCACGTTATGGATGTTGTAGGTTTCCTCCTGACATAAACTGACCATCCGCGATACAAGTGAAATAATTTTGAAAGCGGTTTTAAACTCCACTTTTAACAAAATCACTGAGGTAAGTGAGCTATTGTTTTACGTCGCAGTGGGAATCTTTCACTTACATGCAGTGATAAATATTTGATTATATACCAAATGGTTTAATAGCATTGAAGAGCTGGACATGTGTGTTTCAGGCAATTAATGTAACATTACTAAGGCACTAGTTATTGGTTTGTATTAAAATTGCAGTTCAAGACTAACATTCATTGAAGCATACATAAAATCAAAGTGAAAATGACAGGGATCTCAACTTTTGAACATGGTCATCTGACACAAATGTCAAAAGAATGACAACATGAAAATAAACATGAAAAACATAACGGAAAGCTGGTGATGTACTGATATGAAGACTAGAAGGACATAAATCGACGGACAGAAATATGGGACAGACATGGACAGATAGTGACCGAGATGAACATAGTTTGACCGAGATGGGACATATAATATGCAGAAGGACTGAAATGATGAACAGAGATGAACAGAAAAGGACAGGGATGAGACAACACTGAACAGGGATGAGACAACACTGAACATAGATGAACAGAAAAGGACACGGATGAGACAACACTGAACAGACATGAACAGAAAAGGACAGGGATGAGACAACACAGAACAGAGATGGACAGATAGATGGACTGCAATGGACAGACCTGCAGGCCGGAGGTTCCTGAGAGCCAAGTGAATGGAGAAGTTCCCCAACTCTCCGAACTGAAACAAACATCATCACACATTGTCAGTATCGTCCATATTGAGGTGTTAGGTGCTGCCCAGGTAGTTAGCCTCCAAATATGTTAAATTATATTAAAGTACATTGATGATGTATAAAAACATTAATTATTGGTCAAACTTAATTAATATAAAGGTCATAACTGATACAGGGCTCTGGACTAACATATGCCCAACGTACAGAGGCAAGTTAAATTGCACTGCGGGCAACCTACTTTTTAACATTATGCACCTTTGATGCCTTTGCTACTTGCCCTGACTTGCTCTGCGGGCAAGTAACTCAGAATGTTAGTCTAAAACCCTGTGATATATACTGGCTTAAGATACTTACAGTGAATATTGTAAGACCTGTAAATATCTGAATATTTCCATAACCTGAAAATATACATTTTCAAACATTGTTGTCAAAAGGAAATGAAAATGATTGGTAATCAAAACACTTCATAAATCAATCAAAATGGTACTAGTGAATGGTAAAGTTGCCAGATACTACTATGGAGACAACTGACAGTGCATATATAGAGTTGCCAGATACTACTAATGGAACAATTGACAGTGCACATATAGAGTTGCCAGATACTAATAATGGAACAATTGACAGAACATACATAGAGTTGCCAGATGTTACAATGAGGACAACTGACAGTGCATACCTGGAGTTGTGTACAAGGGATGGTTCATAAAGTAGGCCACAAATGCTGCAAAGCCCCAGTAATATATGGAATTCTGGAAAAAAATATACCAAAAGGATCTGACACAAGACACACCAAAGCTTGTGATGTCATACAGGATTTTCAATTATAAAAATAACAATTAACATTTTAACAGGAATAAAACTATAATTCACCTTATTTTAAATATACCATGTCACTTGACAATGCAATGTTGCATGATTGTGTCCTTGATTTGAAACATGTCAATTAATGGTAAAAGATACAGATGTTCATACTTTTCGTAGACAGGAAAGTTGAATAAAAAAATAACCTTCACAATGTTGGCAATGGGCATGGTTGCATGAGAGAACCTGTGTATGAAGATGGTCTCGAAGAGACGCTTAGAGTAGTGGAATATCCAGCAAGCTGCAGCAATACTGAAACGCAAACATCACAGTTAAATTACACATTTTTTATCATTTAACGGAAAGTATAGATTATGAACATTATATACACTGTTTTTGCAGGGTTTTTCCCTAAAAATATACCCTATTTTGTCATATCTTATGTGCAAACATATAAAATAACATAATATTTATTAAAATGTTACCAAATTAGTGTGAAACCATTAATAATTCAAGTAAAGTTATGAGAACATGCAAGTATACAGTTATGTCGTGTATCATGCTACTTTGCCTGACTATTAACTATATGCAAATTAGGGATCTCTGACCATATGTGATGTCGTGACTGGATACAATTCATTAATAATAACATACTTATAGAAGAATGTTGTCACAAAGTTCAAAATTGTCACAATCCCAAACACAGCTAACGGCCACCTACTTGACGACCAATGCCGTGGGTTGTTCCCCTGCCGAGGCTCCGTAGATGAGAGCAGGTCTCACGTAGAAGGCCACGTAGATGAACAGAGGCCCAGCGTACTCCGTCAAGAACACCTAGAGGACAGAAACAGACATCCAGGAACATCAGGGTTAGAATAATGATATAAATAACAAAACATGAATGTTTACTAGCCCATAGGATACCTTTAACATTAGGAGAAATGGATCGGGCCACCGGGCGAGTGGGAACTTCTACCCCTGGAACATGGTAAGCTAACAGCAATTTTCAACACTAAAACTGGTCAGGACAGCATATTATACTTTAAGTTCCTGTGTGGAATTGATGGGTAGCTGTTTTGTTATTACAACATTCCAGATGTGTCGACAACACTTGTAATGAGAAAAATAAAGAGTTTTCATGCTACAGTTGTGTTCTGTAATGCTGCAGTGTGGGCTATAACAATGCTTCTTTCATTATAGTTGCCAGGACACGACACGCCTCTACAGTACAGATACTGTTATCTCGGACTACATCTGGTCAACTGGCTTATCTCCCCTGTCTACCACTGACCGTAGTCCAGCCGACCTGCGGACCCAGGTCCTTCAGGAAGAGTGTGCCACTGTTTTGAAGTCCCAGATTTTCTAATGTTTCGCTGTCCTTCAACGTCTTGCCTTCTGTAAACATAATCATGATAATACTTCATGAATCAGACGCTAACACAAAACATAACTGTTCATGTTCATTTTATTTTATTGTGTTTGGAATATAAACAAATTATCATATTAGATATTAAATAAACATTAAAATAACCAATTGATGATATTCAGATATTGATGATTATATTATATTAAAATTAATTTTCATATACGTACATGTATATCATTCAACAAATTTAGTTGCATGATTTAATACACTGTTGACACCTGGCAAGCATGATAAACATAATAATTGAAATAATACAATACAATTAACTAGCAGTAACTATAGCATGTATTTGTTTGGTTGAATTGAGGTTTAGAGCTGCTTTCAAGATTTTTTCACTAATGACAGCTTGTCAGTTTATAGCAGGAGGAAACCCACAACATCGATAGCATTGAATGTTGCAGTAAACCTGCGAGTACCAGTTGGCATTGACAGACCAAGGACGACAATTGTATCGCCACTCTAGTCAGCACATCCTATCAATATCGCATCAGAAAGATAACTTTTGCGAAAGTTGATGCCAGGTTCACGGGACGGGAATTTCAATTTACTTACTTGGGTCAATTCGATATGACTGTCGATGAACATGACAACTGGGTTCTGAAAAATATCATAATAAAAACAAGATGTATAATAAGAATACAAAACAGTTATAATATGAGTGAATATGGAATCTTTCATCCATTTGCGACGAGTAATAATATGAATCAATCGTTGCAGAATTCAGATGCTATGTAGGAATTGGTCACAAGAAACCCACTAATAACATCATAACGATACAGAAAAGTATCCTATTTAATATATATATATATCTTCAATAAACAATTATATTATTCCTCATCGTTACTCTATCCATTAAAAACTTTGTTAGGTAATTCTTTTGGCAAATGAAAATAGACATAAAATTTAAATTAATATGAGATGCACAGAAATCGACAATGTCTGAGAACATGAGAAATCAGATGAATAATAATCAGCAATAATAGAATGAACGTACTAATCTTCTCGTACGCTTTCTTGACATCAAGAATGGTGGAAGTTCGAGAGGTCTGCAGAGGAAATGACATAAGAAGATACAGTATGACACTACATGTATGACAATCGTCACAATAGACGACAAAGGTACAACTATTCTGCTGTCTACATTTATCAGTTCATACAAATAACAAAATGATAAGAAAAATTATCAACATTATTATTGTCCTTTAATATTGACAATTATTGCAATATTTTATAAATGAAATAATCCTCAAATGAATAATCTTCTGAAAACATGTAAATAATGTGTATTGAAGATGAAACTTATTAAATGGGTCATATTAACTTTGGATGAGAATTAGATTCCATTACTATTAAATACTTCAACATGTCTAATGATGCGATTGAATAAGAAAAGTTGAACATTGTGTGGTTCGAAGATGATAGGGATCTGGAGGAGTGTGTGAATATTCTTACCACTGAGACGGTTGAAAGAGTCTTGCCTGACTTGGCATCCTTGATAGTAACCTGAAACAGATGAATGTCACATTGCAGATCGCATCAATGGTTACAGATGGTACATATTATAAATGATAGTATGGTAAATGTCATGATGGTGCACATAGTTACAAATAGTGTTCATGATGATAGATGACACACATGTCATAGATGTACCCGTAGTCATGGTTACACGTACAGATAAAGGGTAACAACAAATTACGTTGTCGTTTTGGACAGAATTGGAGTTAAAAATGCAAAGTACATGCTCTTAGCATACACATAATCGCTATTGTACCT
>JAUTBZ010145229.1:0-12349 GCA_032361785.1 Lepetodrilus galriftensis
TGTGTGTGTGTGTGTGTGTGTGTGTGTGTGTGTGTGTGTGTGTGTGTGTGTGTGTGTGTGTGTGTGTGTGTGGGTGTTTGGGTGTGTGTGTGGGCGGGTGGGTGTAATTATATATATATATACAATATGTACATTAAACATTTGCAAGTTACAATAGTAATCATACATGAATAATTAACATAAATTACTGTAATCGGGTATAATTACTGAAACATATAAAGTTTTAATTTTTCATTTGGAGTGGAGTGTAATCAGAAGAAATATCTAGGCTATTTTAATTTTAGAGATTAGTGAATATTTACAATACCATAGTATTCTTGTAGATCTATTATTCTCTTCATGATCATACGTGCATACTTGCAATAAAGGAGAGCATAAAATAAAATGATATTCATCTTCTTCAGCCCATTTATATAGGATATATAATATAATCATTGCAATTTGACCTTCTGCTCGTTGCAGTAATATAGATACAACAGTTACTGTTACAATATTCTTATGTGTGGCTTTACAATTGGAACAAATTGAAAATTGACAGCTGATCATGAACGTAGGCCACATTCTGGAATAAAAATAGAGATGTTACTTATTATAATAATATAAATAGTGCTTTTAATATAATTTAGTTGGTATAATTGTTGTTATGATTTCTGGAGGGTTAAATGACCTGTTTTGAATTAATGATATGCGGTAATAAAAATAATAATTCAGAAAATATCTGTTTCTTTCTGAAAAACTGGATTCATTAACTAATCTGGGCCAGTATTCGCGAAACTTCTTAGATCTCTTCAAACATTAACATAAGCAGAAAACCAGTTAGGCAAATTCTTAGTACTTACGCACTTCTTAGGATTTACATAGTTTCGAGAATTGGTTATGCAAATTAAAGTCAAATATCATTTGCAAGAGGGTACATGTGTACCAAGGATTATGTTATCATTCATGTAATAGTTACTGTATCAGATTTCTAAGCATGTCGTTTAAATATGCTAAATGTTATCTAGTATAATAAGTATTGTTACAATACATATTCTTGTACAACTTATTCGGAACCATATACAAAATGCAACATACCTTTAGTGAGCTTCACAATCTGAATGACCATGCCGTTTGAAAGCAGTGTTTTAACTATCACACTCTAGTGTTTTATCGTGTAGTGTCATTGTTTTAGTAACGATTTTATTGTGTAGTGTTTCATCATGTACTGTCCACTAATTACTTATGTAGGACTTCACGAGGTCATCCCATTGGTCATTCTCTGACATGAACCAGACTAACACACACACACACACACACACACACACACACACACACACACACACACACACACACACACACACACACACACACACACGTAAATTAGATATGTAAATACTTCGTTGTGAATTTCCACATCACTTGTCCTAATTGTTGATAAAGTGATAACTGTTCCAGTAGGTTATGCTTTGGTGTAAATTAATATGTATGTACATGTGTACCCATTTTCAGGGATAACCTATATAATATAAAGTATATATTATGACAAATGTATATATAGTATATGTGCCTCGGCTATTCACCGATCCTGGCAATGCCGAGAGACGGCTCTGTGTGCATTGAAGCCATACCATCACTGTTTACCGCCGTCTTTCTTCATCAAACGTATTGTACATGAACATATATACATCTGATTTGTCTACACAGGTATAATGGTTAACATTGTTCGCATGCCACACTGGTTTTCAGTATTTTCATATTTTATTTATTTGCTTATCTCACGTTATTAAAATTCGCAAATTATCGTATAAACTCATACACCTTATAAACCCAAAACTTATCTTGACGCGGTATACTAATGTCATTGTATATAGTCTTTAAGACTCGAGTATATTGTATACTCCAGTACAGAGAAACTGCACACGGAGCATTGGTAGTTATTATTTATAGATTCATGTAGGCCTATTCTGACTTAAATATTTGCTGTCAATATAATAGATATCATAGTATTAACGTACTAAAATTCTCATTAAATAATACAGATCTAGAGCCATGTTGTGCAGCGTTAAACATGCGTGTTTCAGATTCACGTATGTAAATAATATTATTAGTTGTATCAGACAGAACACCCAGTTCGTTGCAAATCATCCGAACATTTCTATTAAAGACTGGTCAATATAACACTAGAGTAACATTGATGTAACATTGAAGTAACATTACTGTAACATAGATGTATCACTGAAGTAACGTCGGTGTAACAATACGGTAACAAATTGAAATTTATAGTACTGAAGTAACACTGATATAAGCCTAAACGTAATACTGATGTACCAACGTATGCTGTAACATTGACGTAACGCCGGTATAACATGGCGAAAAAACTGATATAATACTGAAGTAATATTGATATAATACTAAAGTAATACTGATGTACTAAAGAAGCAACACTAATGGAACTTTGATGTTAGACTAAAATAACACACAGATAGCGGTGAAGAAGACACTGATTCACACACAGATATGCCTACACTCGGCCACTATTACGCTGCTTTACGTGAATGGCCGTTATCGGCACGTACGACACGACGCAGAATGCCTCTATGTGTCAAGTCGTTGGACATGCGCATCAACCAGACTGCCAGACGTTGGTCACTTGCCCCGTTATAACACGTTTCAGCTGGATGGACAACGTCTAGCCGCTGGTCACGTATATTTTTGTTACGTAGTTACTAGCTTCCGTTCCTATATAGTTACAACTCGTAGCACTACGATAGTTCTGTTGAATGAAATCTTGGCCTGCGTTTTATAGAACAACCGTACGTAGCGCTACGAGAAGTTTAATCCCTTAACTATATGCTAACGTACAGGGGTTATGACTCTCGTAGCGCTACACGCATACTTGGCCGCGAAACTGTTTTGAATATGCTTATGCTCAACTCAACTTTTTATTCACAAATCCCCATACAAAACTTGAGCCTCAATTTGAGTATGCGCATGAAATCGTAATCTCGGGGCCGGATGAAAGGAAGTTCATTAATTACAACAGTATTTAAACGAACAAGAATACTTTATTCTGCGATAAATAAGCATTTTAATACAACGATATTGATGGAAATATTGCAATCGTGTTTGCATGTTGGATTATTTAAATGACATATGTATTAATACAGTCTAAATATAGTACGTCTTTGTATTGGTACGAACGGTAAACGTAACCGTAATCCCATCCAAGCTCTTGACACATAGTGCATGGCGGGACTGTCTGTTCATATATAGCCATTGTTTTCCACACAAACTGTTGAACAAGATATACAAAATGGGAGCATTAAGACTAACTAGGAGCATTTATTATAATCATATCGAAATAAAAACTATAAATCATATTGAATTGCATTTCATAGTCAAATGAAATAAAATACTCCAAATAAATATCGCAACAAGCACCGTTTCAATATCAAATTCCGCTGTACATGTAGAAACGTGAATTTGATGTAGGTTAAAAAGGAGAACATAATCAGATTCCAACTGAATATTATACCATAACATAACGTCCATTTACCCGTGTATTGAAGATGGGACTCACGTCGTATTTGTCACAGTTATATAATATAATCCACATATATAATACATATGGTCAAATGTAGCTTCCTCGGCGTACCCCTACTAGCAATATAACTTATAAAGTCAGATGAAAATGCGAAGTTCATAGATCGGCTCACAGATCGGCACGTGTTGGCATGGGTGGGGACCACCTATGAAGAGTGAAGGTCTGCAATAAGAGCAGATAAAGCTGGACACGTCGTTGTATCTCGCCAAGCATCAATGAAGAGCGCACGAAACGAAGCTGAAATCTTCCAGAACACCCTCGCTGTGAATATAAACAGAAAGAACACTGGAGCATTATTTTCCATGAAGGCAATATCTATAAATGCTTGTCTATATGATGTATTCCTAAAGGCACTATCTTATATTTTAGTGTTATCACAATCAGTTATGATTTATTTTCATAATGAAGAAGATGGCTTACGTAGAGTGGTTATATTGTTTCAAATAATTCAAAAGTGAAAATGTATTATTTCATGATATTACTGATGTTATGGTCATACTGTCTGTCTGTTTGCTATTTGTCTCTGTCTATCTGTCTGTGCTTAAATAAATCAAACGTGTTGCCTCATCCCATAGTATTAGTACTCATGCTCGAATCAGACAATTAGTTATTTGTTAGCTAAATTAACGTATTGTTGTCCTCCTCGTAGTAATTTCGTTTATGTGTTCATATATAGGATTCATCATCCCATCCTTTAACCATTATAAGTAAGATTACACTTCTATATGTAGCTTCATTGTACATACCTGTCCCTGGTACTGATCATACGTATGGAGTTTCAATGTTCCGGACATCCGTTCTTATGAGAAGCTTCCAATTAACGTACTTAGATCTCCACATCGAAAGTGTGAGCATATGTTTTCCATTTAAGAAGCCATAATTGCAGTTGTCTAACACGAATTAGCATTGGTGTCCTTGTAATACGAACCTAGGTAGTTGTATTGGCTACATAAAAAGGGACTATAATAACAGCTGTATAATATGCTCCTAATAACAGAGGTTTGCCTTGTATGTTGTAAGTAATGATATAAGTGTTCGTCCTTCGATGCCGTAACATTGACGTCACGTAGCTCTAAAAGTTATACTCTCCCCCTGTCTTGTTGATGTGTTTAATTATATATGTATTATGTCATATGTATTCTCATGTACCACCGGATATAGGTGGTTAGGAGAAAATAAACAAGTTTCAAGTTTCAAGAGATACTAGTTAGCCATAGTACAGTAGATATGTGCAGAAATAGGGGGTGAATAATTAGTGTGGGGTTAATAAAAGAGGATTGAAATTTGGTACATTTATTATGTATGGAAATATGGAGGATCTTACCAATATATAATTCTACAGTGTGTGTATGAATATGCCCAAACAAATGTATTTAATTGTTGTAATATTGCATGCAGAAATACTCTTTTCCGTTAGTGTTGTGCCTGTTCCCGAGATTACAGGAGTGGGTTATCCTGATGCTCATAACTGTTTAGATCAACTCGCTGAAACGCTCACACAATCCTCATCATGCTACTTTAGTATACATATACTTACACACATACAGAACGCTTCAGTCGACAACTGCCAAGCACTACCGAGCCGTTATACAAGCAGTGAGGAAACAGATCCTTGCCACACCTCGGCTTTCCTCGGGAAAGTCCGGCCCTGTAGTGGGCACAGTAGATGTCAATCAGATCGGCATGAAAGGTTATTTGTTCTTCATCGGACATCTCGCCATCGGGGAATAGATCCCGTTCCTTCTTGGTTTCTTCATCACCATTGGGAAGACAGATGACTGAAAGTGGTAGCATTGCAAATGAATGTACTAGTGATTTATTTTAATAACTATATACAATGCATTATTTTAACAAAGAAGATTATTTTTTTAAACTACACTTCAAGAATGTGTAGACAAATTGGCAGGAAAAGAACACCAGGGCGCGTAATTCTCGAAACTTCTTAAGAACGCTAGTGAGAAATGGTCTCTTAAAGAATTAACATAAGCAGAAAACCAGTTACGAACGTCTTATGACTTACGAAGTTTCGAGAATACAGGCCCAGGGGAGATTCTTAAAGCCAAGTTCCGAATTGCGTAGAAAGGTTATCAGAAAAATATTAAGTATATATGCCTGTCCTAATTTATAATTTTGTTGAGTATAATAGGCATGTTGATTGAGTCGCAAGTAGATGTAATAGTATACATGATGTATATCGTATCTGTATGTACTTGTGCATGCATCTCGAATTACATATTATGTCGAATATTAAAAGCTACATCACACTATTATCTCTGCTGTTTTTATCATTGTAAAACTATAATTGTCTTGCCCTCTCTAACGTAATAATTCAAAGATAAATCATGTAATGTTATGGGTGTTTTAGGTTCAGAAACAAACGTCTTCATATTCCTGACTCGACAGTCGTCCATTTGCATTTCCTTACAACATACATTAAAGTTGCAGTCTGACATTATAGTCAATCAAATATATTGTTTCCTCCGTTAGTAGCAGAATGTTATGTCCCTATCCACGCCAAGAATGAATTATGGCTTCCCATCTAATTATATGCGGTAAACAGAGCTAATTAGAAGCACGTGTGCAATGTCTCTCAGTCGACTATTTCCATTCTGAGCATAAACTAGGCATTCAATTGTTTAATAATAATAATAATACAATAATAAATAAATATGAATATAGCGCAAAAAGTGGCATAATCCAGCTAGAAAGTGGTACTATAGCTAGGCCATGATTCAAGTTTCAAATATATGACCTGGATGCACTTTCACGCAGCCGTCATACCTAGTTACGATCCCATAACCATGTTCTAAGAGACGCCGGAAGTATGTTAAACAAGATGCATGTTTGGATTAATTAGAGATAATTTGTTTGGCAACCAACGAAGTACGTAGTATAGTGCCTCCCCAAGTCTAAAATTGTATTGTCTTCATAAGTAGTTATAGCCTACTTATAGTTGTCATATAGTTGTTCATTATGGCCTTTGTGAATCCTATTTTACGACATTTAACAATTTACGACATCTTTATATAGTGTATACATCTTTGTGATATTGTTGTTAGGAGGGTATCGATAATCATATGCACGGTTAGGGCTAGTTTCATTCATATACCTCACAAAACATGAATGTTTCCAACGACTGGTGTCGTGAATAGGGAGCCAGATGGTCACACAGACTGCGACACTGACGTGCCAACTGACCACACTACACACTACACACTACACACTACACTACACGCGGAAGTACGTCGGGGTTACTAGGGTAGTCACACAAGTTCACAACCTCGTTTTTCCTCCACACAGACGTGACCGACAAACATGCAGTGTGAAGTCAGAGACCATGACTACAGTAGAGGAGGACCATCAATCTTAATTCGGATAGTTCCGAGTACAACTACACTGAATATAGAGATTGCTGTATGTGTTTAGCAGAAATAACAGAAATAGGTCATGCCCTATTTTTGCAAAGGAAAATACATAAATAAATAAACAAACATCCATAATATCATTGGTTTACTTGTATAGGTGTACGAACATTAAATCTGTACAGTGATTTAATTTGCGATTGTATGTATTTGCCACAACCCGATACTGGTGTTCGTTTTATGAAAGATTTGCATTGCCATTCTATAACCTGCATTACGTTTCATTTGGTATAACATCATGTTAATTTATGTATGTATATTAACAACTGTTATATACTGTCAAATATGTGAATGAATACTCTTTCTTTCAGTTGATTCGGAGAGTACCATACATGTCTGTTATTAATTACATAAAATAATTATTTGCACATTACACGCACACGCACACACACACACACACACACACCACACACACACACACACACACACAAACACACACACGCACACGTACTCACACACACGCACGCATATACACACACATAGAAAATCTAGTAGTTAATACATCTTCCGGCTGGAACTCATCCAATGCCATAATTAGGGCTAAATGACAATGTCAAATGTCACAACAGGAACAGAAATGACAGAAGTATACATAAACTTATACCACCAAGCTCCACAGCCCCACCCAACGCCACCCTCACTCAAATAGTATAGTAGGTCGCCCCTTTTAATTCTGGGTTGTCCACTGGATTCAAGTATCAATTAAATAGCACTAGCCTCATTATGTAGACTCACCAGCACAGACCACTGTGGCCAATACCAGCAACACAGCACGAGTCTTCCACATCTTCTACACGATGAACGACTTCTGGAACAGAGTAGAAAGTCCTTCAGTCAAGATGGTGTAAACGGTACTTCAGTCAAGATGGTGTAAACGGTACTTCAGTCAAGATGGTGTAAACGGTACTTCAGGTTTTATATGGCCTTTTAATATAGTATCGTCGCAACAAGTGCCAATTGAAATATGGTACCAATTATTAGTGTTAAAATACATGTTGTTTCCATATTCATTGATTAGGTGTTCAGCGTTAATTTTTTTCTTCTGTTGATTGGTACACGTGCATGTTAGTTGGAGTAAGTTAACGACCTAAGAATAAAGAATAACACAAGTTGTTAACTGGGCAAATGGTGTATTAGTGCGAGTGGAAGTAACTAATTGTTGTGAAGATGGTTGAGATAAAACCGTCAACTGACGAAACATAATTATTTAAGATAGTTTAAAAGATTTTAAAGATAGTTAAGCGTACAAATATTACAAGAAAAGTGTGTTTGCTAGAGTGTAGGCCTATTGCTAATGTGTAAATGGACGCATTGGTTCAAACTGTACATCAACAACTAGTTCGCATACCAGCGAGTATCTTCCATATTCTAGAACAATTACATTATACATAGTTTATTAACCATCAGGCACCTTCTAAGTGGAATGTTCGTTTGCAGTATTAGATTAAGAAAGTTTTTTATTCAGAAACCACACAAATTATTTGCTATATTACGCATAACTTCCTATGTATTAAATAGTGGGATCAAGTTAAATATTTCCAAAAAGATGTGCGGTATACTTAGCTATATTTGTAAAAAGTGTTCAATATTTTCCAAAATATATATGGGCATGCTAAACTTATTGAACAAGGATAGGAAACACCAGAACCAAATCCAATAATTATACCTGTGTTTGCGTTAGGATTGTTCTGATTATATTCAAATAATTATTGCTACTATTACCCTTGATAATGCATCTGAAACACAACGCCCTTGAAACAACCATTAATCCTTGTTTTCTCGATTGCAAATGCATCTATACATATCTGTTATGTAGCCATGCATTAAGTAATACTAGTACCAATAGAAAGATGATACTAATTCTTTTTCATTGAAAGTGTATCTCTATATCTGTTATGTAGCTATATTTTAAGGAATACTAGTAGCAATGTGTAGCCATGTATAATACAATACAAAGAATCGCATTCTCAAAGGGAATCAAACACATTCAATATATCATCACCAAATACTTCCGCAGATGTACATGCCATACATCATTGTACACGATACCTATATTACAGTCGCATGTCCCGTCGCTCTCTGTTGGGATAATCACCCTTTCCTGTAGGATATGCTTTATAGTGTAATTACTAACATGTTCGGCCTACATTCATGGTTCCAGGCCAGCACCATTGGCTCAGTGCGGCATGTACAGTTCTAACCCTTCCTGGGTGTACTCCAGTGCTCGCTTATTTCCGCAATATGAAACCTGATTTTTATCTTAATAACTTCCGGAAACCTCTTGGGATATAGATAAGGCGAGGGTAAAATCCAAGCGCAAATACGATAATTGTCAAATAAGTGAATGTAGGCAAATTGGATCAAGTATATTTACAGTATTTTTATTTTATTGTGACATTTCTGAACTCAAATTGGATCAAGTATATGTACTGTATTATTGTTATTGTAGCATTTCTTAACTCAAATTGGACCAAGTATATTTACTATATTATTTTTTTGGGTGACATTTCTGAACTCAAATTACGTACATGCACTGTATTATTTTCATTTCCTAACTCAAATTGGACGAACTATATTTACTGTATTGTTTTTATTGTGCCATTTCTGAACTCAAATTGTACCAGGTCTGTCTTATTTTTATTGTAACATTTCTGAACTGAGAAAATATATGATTCCTGAGATGATAAATGGTTTGTTAAGTATATACGTCTGGGAAACTCGTAGGTAAATGTTTACTAAAGGAAAGCACGTGTGGTTCGTCTTCGTATCGGGTTTCACGTAGAGCGGTTTGTAATTCCAAGGATAACAAAGTGTCATCGGAAGGCGAGCTCGCACTGTTGGGGGTACTTAGAACACAAACGTCACAGACTGAGCCCCTTAGCATATTTTTTTGTTTTTGTTACATTTCCGAAAAACAAAAATAATTTAACATTGGAAGTGAAAAATGTATTACAGCGCAATTCCTGTGGTATTTCTTCTTGCAAAGTATATTTAACTTCCCCCTATTTTCACGAAGTGTACAACCTATCCAGGTGATCTACGTTTAAGCAGTATGCATGGATTCAGTGCATTCTAAATAAGCATTCTTCTATTATTATTATTATTATTATTGTTATTATTTTTATTATTATTATTATCAGTTGTATTAGTAGTAGTATTGTGTGCTAATATAACGTGGCAATACATCGGTTAAATCATAGATGTAAGGGACCTTATGAGCAATGGTTAAATAATAAAGAAAATTAATTATTATAAAGACAAATCATGGTCCCTTATAATCTATGGTTAAATCAAGAAAAATCATTATTAAACAAATATATACTGTAGTATTTATTCAAAGTTTCGATTAACCGCGTAAAACACGTCGTATCAAAGTATATTCAACGTAAAATTAATTAAGAACAGTAACCTGGTTTGTCATATACATGTGATTTAGCTTTATATTATTTTTACAACAAATAATTCCAAAACGTCTACAAGCTCAGGGTACTCTACAGGCTCAGGGTACTCTACAAGCACTTGCAGACACATTGGAATAATAATGGCACCAGATTTCTCAAGTACAGTTCCAATATTTAATAGAAAACATCCCCACAGACCATCTACCGGCCCTTAATTTATTGATATATATGATAATAGTAAGTATGGAAATTGTTATGCAGAAACTACACATACACTAATAAGACAATATGAATTCATATTTTACAATACTGTTTAAACATTATGTGTAGTTATATTAACATGCATTATACACGAGCACTATACATAAGTACAACGAGGCCTTACCTTCAGTGGCTTCAGTATGAAAACGTGTCAATCTGTTAAAATGTCAGCGAAATAATTGCAAATCCAAATCAGCTTGACATTTTGCAAACTGATGAAACATTCGCAAACTGGTGAAACATGTTCTCTATATGTAGGTAAACGTCCCTCTGTGCTCTCTTGGCTTCCTCAGATCTCTCACTCTCTTTCTGGCGTTCCTGCAAGTCTCAATTATCTCTTGCCTCGGTGGCAGAAGAACATCCTTGTTTTCACATGACGAGTGCAGTGTCTAAACACGACCTGTCTTCCTTGTTATCTTTCCATACAGCACGTGGAACGTAGAACTAACAGGTATACAGTGTGTGCCATCCTGACTTTACCGTCGTGGATGAACTTGGCTGTAGGATTTTATTTAATTATGTCTTAACAATAAAGAAGCCAATTGCTCTTAATTAATGGATTGTTAACCTTGTTTTCTTTTATATGTATTTCTGATTAAAAGGATCGGTGTTTTTTCCCTTGATTTTATAAAAAGGACTAATACAATATCTGACTATATGGTGACAGGTGGGTGTGGCAAATATACTGTATGTTTGCCTTAGAAGCCCGTTATTATTATATAGAGAGAGCCATATTTGTAAGAATCCGCGCTCAGGCATAAAAAGTGAAAGAAACCCATCGAAATAATGTCCATCCTTTGTCCTGTCGTTGATAAACAATGGGTTGTTTACAAATGGCGGTATTCCCCTATATGTTAGTCACGTGGTAAGAAGAGTACGCTGTGATTGGCCCTCTGTCACACGGTTGAGAGACGGTCACCGGCCAGTTGACTGCAAAATATAAATCTTGTGTTTGAATCACTTTAAATATGTATAAGCATATGATGTCATCTGTTGTATTTTCAGTTTGAAGGTTATCCTAAATCAAAGATACCACGTGTCCAACAGAAAAGACTTCTGCCTTAAATCCTAAAACAAAACATGACGGTTGTCTTAACTAAAAGGTGTGTCCAATAGTGTATTTGCTAGTGACCACTCCATGCCGACTTGCAGCCCTTGGTTCGCAACGGATCCGAGGCTAGAAACACTGAACATGCCTCAATACTACCAGACCGTGATGGAATTTGATCATTGATAGCAAGTGTGTTATCAGGTTATGCAGGATGTGTTTGACAAGCATGCTGTATGAGGCAGACAGTTTCACTAACACTGATACATGTACATCTCTCACGCTAGCTACTGCATACCATTAGGGGCATGAACAATCTTCGTGACATCAGTATAGATCTCGTTATTGTAGAATAATATTAATTATTAATACTAGAATAGTTTTTAATTGTTTCAATTTATGATGATTTAGAATATAATAAATAAGAATGTTCAGTATGCAATTAACAAATATATTAAATAAATAGTCAATTTGTAAAGCGCATGTAAAGCGCATGACTCCATATGTTACTGTAATCTCGTAGCGCTAAGCGCAACATTATTATTGTAAATTTATATTATTTAATAGATATCAAGAAAATGCATGTGCGCGTGTCGGTGTCGCTTTCTCTCTCTCTCTCTCTCTCTCTCTCTCT
>JAUTBZ010145240.1:0-12347 GCA_032361785.1 Lepetodrilus galriftensis
TATGTGCTGTAGAGAAACAGCCCTGGGTATCGTTTCTCAGAGCTCTCTTAGCCGCTAAGGCACCATAGCACTCTCTTAGCAATGTATTAGCTATCGGCAAAGAGAGTGCTATGGTCCCTTAGCGGCTAAGAGAGAAACGATACCCAGGTCAAATGAGTAATTTTTCACTGAAAAAATAAAAACTATAAATAAATATTTTTCAGGGGTCCCATAGATATCTTTAACATTGCAGATTTTCAAATGGCTACCAGGGCCCCATCTATTTCGAACACTGAAAACTAACCATAACTCCAATCTTTAAGTTGTAAACCATGCCATATGGTCAGAGTTAATATAATATATGAGATTCGCATAGAGGTACACTGTTTTGTACAGTAGAGGCCTGTGTTATTATGAGTTGATTATGTATCTTGAACTCTGGGGGCTGCTGTTTCTACCGGTTCTACTACCTGTAGTAGGCCTGTACAATGAGAGCATTAGCAGGTGCTTGACAATTTGTAAACCAATACCACACACACCCCTGGTCACATAGAAAGTGTTTGTTTATTCATATATATGTATACAATGTTACGGTATGTAAATTTTCAAGGTTATTCACATGGACTATCAGAATGAAAGAGACTGGTAATGAACTTCAAGAACCTACTAGATTTTAAAGTCACCAGTTTAGAAAATAAATTTATGTATTATTTACATATTACTATTACTAGTAGTATTTGTGTACTTAAAGGCATACAATCACAATTTGTTGACATATTATATTTTAATACAAAGCTGACAAAATATGAAAATATTGAAAACCAGTGGGACATAGAGAAAATGTAGCTTGTTGTCCATTATACTTGTGGAGACAAATGTACCTACTTTCAGGTAAAATATGTTTGACCATGAAATATGCAACAATCAGTTATTGTTTGCCTTTAACTACGGTAGTAGAAAAGTAATGATTATGGCATATTTATGCAAGTCTACCATTTTGATATTAATAATTATAAATGTAATATTGAAGCAACATCCATGTTTTCTTGGATCACATGCATACAGTGCTCCCTCGATATAACACCCACGTTATATCAACGAATATAATTGGTGAAAAAAAAAGAGATTTTTACATTTTTATTTTTAAATGGGGTCCACTTTGGACCCTGCGTTGTATCCGAATCCGCGGTGCATTGAAGGTCGTTATATCGAGGGAGCACTGTACTATAATATTCTTATGATCATAGGTATTGAATGCTATGTTATTGGCTATAAACACCTATTTCTGTAGTGCATGTGCACTGTTAGAATGTCATTGTTGTGTAACCATTGCAAGCAATACAATCAATAGTTACAAAACAAGCTGTATAGTTTCACACATTATATGTAACAGGTGTCGGCAACTACCACAATACTAACCCAGCGATAGAAACTAACTTAAAATGTTTAAATACTAGTCCTTTATCTTTAGCATTGGGAGAAATGGCCCAGGCTAGCAAGCTAGTGTTAATTTTGATTCCTGCTATTATAGTTTGGCATAAAATAATACTTAGTCAAAATAGTTGGTGATCGTTATATAAACAGATTTTTTATTACTGGTGCAATATTTTTTAATTTTTAATTTTGGTTAGGTAGAATGAAATTAGAAAATTGAGTTTTTATGTTTTTCATTTCATGAAGTATTTACAGAGATAATCTATGAAATAGGGGGGTCAATGCATTTCATGCCAAACTATAACTAAGATAATAGTTGTTAAATATTCATAGACACATATAGGACACTATACATAATATTTATGTACATTTATTACTCATTTTACAACTGGGATCAGCACTGCAAACATATGGCCAGGCAGACTATATATGATGAATGTTGCAAGATTAAATTATAGATGTGACATGTTTTGACACAAATTAAATACATTAGGTCTCAATTAGTCGCTGTTATCTATGTAGACTGGAGTTCTCAATACCCAGCAATTACCTTCAAGGCAGATCAGCTTGCGTGTTATTGATTAAATTATCCTGTTATGTATATTTACTGAAGTCTACAGAATTTGATACGTGCATACATAGGTAGCCTTCATATGATTAACTCTTTCCGTGTGGGAGGCAATTAGAGATGCTCTGAAGAGCAGTGCCCGAGTCTAATCCAGCAGGGAGAGGGTTAAGGAATGGGGAGAGTGCAGGAATATGTCTTAACTTTAAAACGTACTCACCCGAATAATGATATAAAACAATAAATTTCTACTAGCTCGTAGGATACCGTTTGTATTTAACATAGTTGCCAGGTAAGTATCTAGTTCTATCCTTGAGCGTGCTCTAGCGTATTCATGTTTGTGGGGCGGGTAGTAATGCTTAGACTTCGGAGCCAAACGTCCCGAGGAGCCTAGCATTATGTTCGCAAAAGTGACCTTTCTGATGCGATATTGATAGGATGCGCTGTCTGTAGAGTCACAGTGCAGATATCATACTTGATCTACCCGCCAGTGCAACATTCATTGCTACAGATGTTCAGGTTTAGATGTTCCCACTCACCCGGCGGCCCGATCCATTTCTCGTAATGTTAAAGGTATCCTACGAGCGAGTAGAAATTTCATGTTTTGTTATTTATATCATTATTTGGGCGAGTTCGTTTTAAAGTTAAGTTCCAAGCCCGGATGTTGCAGATTTCCTCATGCCCTAAATCCAGAAGCTGTGATATTAGTGAAAGAATCTTGAACATTTTTAAAGCGGTTCTGAACCTCAATTCAAATACAAGACAAAGAAAAATTGAAAAAAATTGTATCAGCTATGTCTAGGTAGTTTTACTGTGATTCTCACTTTTCGTTGTCATTGGTTTTGTTGGTTTTCATCTTGTTGGTTTTCACCGTGACTCACTACTATACCTCAAAATCAAATGCCTCGAAGTTCATTTTAAATTTTCAATAACATTATTTCAGGTTCTAATCCCACTATCAAATCATTCCAATACCTTAGTGTAGCAGTGATTATTAATAATACTGTTGCAAAAGGTTCTTTGTTTATCAAATATTTCAAAATGCAGAATATTTCGACATTTTTGGTTTTTGCTGATTTTGCCTGAAATTGAAGTAAAAACTTAAAAAAATATGTGTTTTTGTTTATACAATGTGTACGTTGTTGTGCGAGATAACTTTGGCAAACTAAGCTTAGGATGTTTTCTAAAATTTGGGAATTAATTTACTAATAATTTTTCTTTTGCAGTTTGAATGCTGGACCACGTGACAAGTCTGCTGATAGACAGATATCTTCACACGTTGATGCATCTGTTGCTGGAGAAGCAGAACCCCTACAGACCACACCTGAACATCACACAGTCATAACACAGGCGACAAGGTAACCAGGAATTATGGACGCCGGTCTTACCAGGGCCGGTATTCATAAAGGTTTTTTTGCTATATATTTGGTCATCAAAAACGGACTTAAGCCCCTTTATGAATACCGGACTTTATCTTAACATTTTCCGGATTTTGGTAGATTTCAATAGGTGTTCGTATGATTTGACATAAATATAAATATATTATACAGTGCTCCCTAGATATAATGCTGAAATTGTGGTCCATGACATGCCACCGGCATTATAATGGTACCCGCGTTAAATCAACAAATATAATTGGAGAAAAAATAATATTTTTTATTTTTTTAGTATTTAAAAAAAATGGGGTCCACATTGGACCCCATGTTATATCCGAATCCGCGGTGCATCGAAGGGCATTATATCGAGGGAGCACTGTATATTGTACTGTTATTTCGGTCATTGCAAATGGGTGAAAGATTCCGGCAGCGATGTAAAACTCCATGATAACTTCTTATTTTGGTTTGCTTTGTACGTGGAAAAACTTGATTGACATTTCACGAGGACGTGGCTTTATGATAATGATCTTTCAAGTGTCAAATGTCATTCAGTTGTGATAGCCATTATAGTGTTATTGACCAACATTATTGAATAAATAAAAAGCAGAAATACATCAATGAATGGTAACACACAGCTAATGGTGATACCATTATAGATTAAAGATTGAGAAGCAACATGTGTTATATGGCTGTAGACACTTCTATTACTTTCCAATGTTTGCACTATCATCATATATTGATAATTTATAATTTATGACCCTGACATTTACCCGACCTACTGTGTTATTGATTTGTAAGTGACATGTGCCTGTTATGATAGTTCTGAATCTTTAGTAATTATTTATGAAAGAAATGAGAATTTTCAATTCTTTGACTTTACCACAATTTCATGATTTGTTGTCGCCTATATTGCAAATATTAAAGGGAAGAACTGGGTTCTCTGTGGTTGAAATCTGATATTATTATCGATAATTCTATCCTTATTATCCATGTATGTAATTATTATTAAGAATATTTGTAATTGTGTAAGAATATCCCCACCAAAATATTCTTCTTCAAGATATTCACTATGAACAATTAACTCTCTCCTTGCTGGAGGCAACTGGAGATGCCCCAAAGAGCTGTGCTTGTGCGTCATCCAGCAGTGAGAGGGTTAAACAAGTCTAGATTTTTAAATAAGTATTCTCACTAATAATACGATTCCACAGGATTGGTATTATGAAATGCAAACAAACAATGTCCTTTCACCATCTGAGACTATGGTCTACTGAACCTATTGCAAGTTCTACATATTTCTGAGAATTAATTGTTGAGTTTATTTGTTCATAATTTTATCCTGTTTCCAGTACTCTGCAGCAACAGCCAGTTGCAAGTCCAGTAGAAAGCAGCGTACCAAGCAAGGCATCACAAGCAGAATCAGGATCTGTTCCGGACACCAAGCATGAACAGAAGCAAGAGCAACAGGAGCAGACGGCATCCTCTATAGTAGCAGAACCTGTGGCCAATGCCGAAACCAAAGCCTCCGCAGCGGAGAAAGTCGTTCCACAGAATGCAGAACCAATCGAGAAAGGTGATGACGGACCAAAAGAAATCTCTGAACCGACACCAGTGATAGAAGGTATAGCTCCTCCTGCTTCTTCGAGAGATAAGAGGCCGCAGGATGAGACATCGACTAAGGAGGAGGGTGTGGTGGCGGCAGGAACTCACGAGGCGAGCGCCGAGTCCACTCCCGGACCTCGTGGAGACGCGTCCATGGCGGCAGTGATAGGCGACAGTAAGGACGAAGGTTCTCCCGAAGACGCCGCAGGAACAGAGGGCAAGGCTTCACCTGAGGACACGACCGGAACGGAGACGAGAGAAGCAAGCGAGGACAAGGCGTCGGAGGACAAGGTGTTGGTGGAGGACAAGGCCGAGGAGGAAGACAAGAAAGCTGTGGAGGGCAAGCCTGGAACTGATGACAAGACAGGGGGAGACGACCAGGAGGACTTTCAGTCCTACTCGGAATGGAGGAAGAAGGTCCTGGAGGAGGAACTCAAGTCCAAGCAGGACAATGCAGTAGGTCAGTTGATGTAGGCAGGACAATGCAGTAAGGTCAACTATTTCCAAAATGTCATTTAAATCAATCAAGAAATCCTTGCAGAACTGATGACCTTCCTTAGATTTGTGTGTATTTCCCATTGATATTGAACATATGAGCTTTCAATTCAGGAGTAATTATCCAGAACATTTTCAGGAGTAATTATCCAGTCTCATGTTGATAATTATCATAATGAACTGTGAATTGATTTCCTACTGTAACTAAAATTAGACAGATGTGTATGGTAACAGCTCAGATATTATGACAATTCTTTTATTGTAAATTATAAATTGTTCTCCTTATCAATCCAGGGTTTGTCTGAACGTGCAATCCTGCATCCCATACGCAATAGTTTCAAGTTTGGACGCACTTTATTAATAAAAATTGTTGATAAGTATATCAACCTGCGTCCCAGGGACTCTCAAAAATTGAAACCTAAGTGGAATCAGTACATGTCGGTCATCGCAAATGGGTGAAATATTCCCGCAGTGACGTTAAACTTCATAATGTACTACGCAGTACACACACATCGTACGATATGATCACACTCCAAGTGTGTGTGCTGGAGCAACCACATTGGAAATATAGCGCGTGTCGATTCGCTCCTGCCAACGAATAATATCCCATGCATTGCTATATGACCCAGGTATATCACTGCGATCTTCTGGCCCCTGTTCCAAAGAGCAACCAATGACGACAGTAGTCACGAAAATATATCTGTTGTGACTCTCGTAGCCACTAAGATCGCTGTTACAACTCTTGTTAATACTGCGATCATTCGATCGCCACCCAGTAATTTAATATAAGCAATGTCAGTCAGGCGGAACTTGCATGACTTTGTATTCAACTAAATTTCTCAGCACGCACAAACAAATAGTGTAATTCATAAAAGTTTAATCAGGGCATAAAGGTCTACTGTTTGGAAATCAGATACCATTTAAATTTGAATTAAACACTGAACGTGCTGTAGGTTATTCATACATGTCATGTTAGAATGAGAAATAAACTATATATAATACTTTAGATCCCACTGTTGTCAATTTGGCACATTGTCACGCTTACAATTATTGCTATTTTATGATGTATAGTTATGGCTATTTGAAATGGTTGTTATAGTTATACCAAGTTGCTTATTATATTATTAATAGAATAGGTGCAATATGGTAACCACTACTAAGATTCAGCGGTAACAATCATTAACATTGTCAGTTACGGTTACAGTATTCATAAATGGAAGGCACGTGCAAATGGAATCCTTTTACCTGTTCTGTCTTTCAGATGTTGCTTCTCTGCATAACATAATATTTGCTCAAAATATTTAGTGATTGATTTTTTAATTTTGTTTAGGGCATGCAAAATAAGATATTGAAGTTGTGGTTGGGTTTTTTTATTCCATAAAGTATTTATCGAAATAATCTACCAAATAGGGGTGTCAATTCATTTCATGCCAAACTATAGTGTTTACATTGAAACAGCAACGGCTAGTCAGAGTAATATGTCATTGGTTTCTTTCAGACGTTGATAGTTGTAACGACAGAGCTCATGCTGATGATGTTCGCTATGTCAGATGTTTGGAGGAGGTAGGTAAAATGTGCCCATTCTGATTCTGATTCTGGTATTTTCTCTAAACCACCTATATGGTGGGACATGAGAATGCATGTAAGAAAATACATTAAAAATATATATACATGAACAAAACTATAGACAGTAACTAAAGATTATTCTTCCCACTAAAGATAATCTGCAACCTCAAGCACTAATAGCGGCCGCACATTAGCGATTTTCGTCGCCTATTTCCGACGGGTTTCGATCGCCTAGTGTACGGTGCTCTAAATATCAAAACATGCTTGATATTGTGCGATCAGTCGGCGAGACTAAAAATTGCAGTCATCGGCCAGCGCACACTTGCGATTTTCTGTCAGCCGACAACAATCGGCGACAGAAATCGCTAATGTGCGGCCAGCATTCAAGGAGCAGTAAGAGTACTTTATTGGTGTGTAAAGTTATATTAATAGCATATGCTCAAGTAACAATACCTTTATAAAGCGATAAAGTTCTCTTACGAAAACCTATTCAACAGTGTTGATTCATTGTAACAATTGAGGTTATTGAGAACACCTGTGGGAACACCTCATAATAAAACTGTGGGACGCTCTATAACGTTATGCTCTACTTGTAAAACCAACGTTATGCTCTAACAATTATAGCAATTAGTTTTCGAGTAATCTAACGAAGCATTCATAAAAGGTGTATAGAATGTGCCCTCAGACGACTATTTGGCAAGGAGTGGGCGTTTCCCACTATGTTTCATTTCGCAGTGGTTTGCTGAACGTGTGTGTGCGTGGTGGTGGGGGTGGTTGGGGGAGGTGGTATGAGGAGCAATAACTGTATTTAGACTAATTTTTACCTCAGAAAATGCGATAATGGAAATTTAATATTAAGACGTCATTTAATGCTAAATATAGAACCAGAACTATTCTGATCCCCAGCAATATCCATACAGCTTGTGCACGTCAGGTCGGCCTGTGTCAGGTAGGCCTATATATACAGTACACGTATATAACCATAACATATATGCCGCATAGAGGTAAACAGTCAAAAGGCAGCCAGGAAAGCTGACATTGTGCTTCGTGAACTGACATTATTAGTTAGTAATATCAACGTTGTATAGGGCCTACAATACATACTATGCATATATATAATCTGTATGGACTGCCTATCTATATCGACCATCCATAGCTACGGGTTTATAGACGTACATATATACTAGTACGTAAACCCCGGAAGTAACAGGGTTCCTCCATATTTTACATAGTGACCAAAAGTTATGCATCGTCTGCTAAGCAGCTGTCTAGTAGCCATTCTCCAACTTCGCTTGAGGGGGCGAAACGTCTCGAATATTATTATCTGCAATGTTATTTCAAAACATATATATTGCATTAACGGTTGAGAAGAAAAAAAAATCACTAACGTAATTGGAATGATGAAAACGACCCGCTTTTACATCGTCGATTTCAGCTTTGAATGGCATCATTTCAAAACCTGGAGTTGCCAGCCAGGACAGTGCAGATGGCGAATGTTTGTTTGGTTGTTCTACTCTTGAAGATTTAAGATACTTTTACTCTGGCGTGGCAATATAACCTGAATGCCCAGTTAAATCTGGTTATTACAAAGGACTGGCATGGGCAATGCAATGCACTATTTTCATTGATTGGGTACATTTTGATTCAATGATTGTGATCTTTTCATCATGATAACCACATAACAATAACAATTTACATGGTGTGTTTATTATTATGAAGAAGACTAAAAATACATCCTGACTCACTGAAATTATTCTTTAAAGCACAAACCGATACAAAGGACAGGTGAAAGGATCACATGTTGTCGATTATTTGCTGAATTATGAGTCAACGACGTCGAATTTGCCACATATTTCAATGACGTACACGACTAAAAGAACTGAATGCTTGTATTAGTTACTTGAATACTTACAATATACAACACGTTTAATGCCACAAGGGCATTTTTCGAACACGTGAAGCCCCCACACACCATATTTTACAGCTTTTCAACGAAATTTATGCACGCGTATCGAGTCGATTGATCTCGGGGTCACAACATTAGCTATGAGAAGCAGAGCTGGTAAACTAGCGTTCCTTTTCGTATCAATGTTGTATCCTTTAATGTAATACAATTATATTTGTATTATGTATTAATATAAATTTTAATCAAATAAGTTGTTTAATGTATGAAACAAGTAACATGTTAATTGATATATTGATAACTTCTCAAAAGACTAGTTTCGTACTAAACCTTAAAATATGGAAACTCCCGAACTTTATGGTAATACATTGTAAAGATTGAAAAATACTGACAGGTGCACATTTTGCACTAGGAATTCCTTCTTATAAAGGACATAAACACATTTACTACTTCGATGTTGTACTTGGTGAAATATGTCCGCAGTAATTGTGCTTGGTACCTGGATTTGTCCCGGTTATATTGCTCCGCAATGTGTTAGTCATACCACCGGAAGTTCCGAAACAAACAAAAAATCCTTGGCGGGCGGTATGAACGTTTACGTGAGTATCGATAAATAAAATGAAATAAATAGATCTTGCTGAAAATACTCACAAGCAGGTGTTATATCTACGCAATTTCACTTTTACTTGTTATATTTTAAAGACATGCTAATTACTAGTGCCAGAACTAGATGGCAATGATGATAATTGATGGTGTACCGAAAAGATAAGACTTTTTTAGAGGGAGAAAGGTTCTAGACTAACACAGTGTAACAACAGTAAAAAGTGGTTGTAAAGATATCTATCTTGTTAGAACCATATGCTTTTATTTTATTACTTTATTGTTTCATCATTGACGCGTAAACATTCATGTGACCGTCTTTGATACTGGTAAACTTGATAAAATACACACATGTCCAATGTTGTAAAAACCTTTTCTCAGTTTTATGCACTTAAAAAAATGTGGTTTTTTGTGCACTTAAAAAAATGTGTTTATAGATGAAATAAAAGCAGTATTACTTTATTGCAAAAAGTTTGTTTTATTTGTTTTAATTTGTTGTTTGGTTAAATATAAAAAAACTGTTTGGACATGAAAGGGGAACATTCGATAATTTCACATTTGCTTAACTGTGAAGTCACGCATTAGCAGAACCGCTCATCAGCCAAGTAGTGTCTAGCTTGGGCAGCAGTTGGGCAGCTCTGGTGTGAATATTTTAAATTTACACTCAGGAGTGAGTTACAACAATTTGTGTCTTAAATGCACCAGCAGCTAATGGGAATTAAAAATATTATTCAACCAATCAACTTACTGAATAATAAAAGATAGAATTCATGCAGTTGAAGTGAATGAAAACATCATAGGTTCCTTTCAATTTAATTTTCACATAACTGAAAAAACATATAGTTATTATTAACAAAACTAACAATATTATCCTGATTATCCAAATATTTAAACATTCTTTAAACTACGAATCTTACCTAGATTGAGTCATTCATATATTATATATGTTCATGAACTTATCTGTCCTAAAATTATCATACATTTTATTTTCATATTCCAATACAACCCTTGGTTCAATTTAAAGATATTGTGTGAAGCTGCATAAAATATTTCCATTTTACATGTTTTACCCAGCATTGCTCACATTAATCACATTAATAATATTTATTCTGTTAACAAGTAGTCTGAGTAGTGTTTACACCGTTATTGGACATGTGCTCAACATTTTGTCTATTTAAAAATATTTTCTTATTACTGTAAATAAAGTACTAACACATAGATAACATTCTATTAACATTATTTCCTAAGAAATAAAACTGACGCAATATTGATAGGATGCAATGTATACATGTAGAGTGGCAATGCAGTTATCATCTTTGTCTTATCAGTACCAGCCGGTGCTCACAGGTTTACTGCAACATTCAGCATTACAGATGTTGCAAGTTTCCTCCTGCCCTAAACTGACAAGTCGTGATATTAGTGAAAGATTCTAGAAACCCCAATTTAAAAAAAAAAGAAATATATAAAATTAAACACATTGACAATAAAACTACTGTATACGGTATCTGAAAAGAAGTCATAATATTATGGTAGGCATAATGCTGATAAGTCAGTAAGTCCCCAGAAAGCAACTCTTAAGCCCCAATTAAAAAAACTTTTTGTGCTCACTGATCACAGGTTTACTACAACATTCAGTGCTATGGATGATGTAGGTTTCCTCCTGCTAGAACTCAATACGCTGTGATATCATTTATCAAGTGATAGTATCTTGAAAGCAGCTCTAAAACACAATTGATTTTTTTTTTTTACTAAAGTCAGTTAAAGTGTTTAACCCTCTGACTTAAGTTGCCCGATCACATGCAGAAATAGAACACTTTGATTTTATTCAGCAGGAAGAAGGTTAAAGGCATAATCACAGTTGATTGACCTGTATAATGGACAAACAAATTTTGATCTAAGACTAATTATGCTTGATTTATCAACCCAAAAGTTGTTATTTACTGATGCACTGTGATATTACATTGTACAGAAATTGTGAAATATCTTTGTTACTTAATTAATCATTTCCATAGTTGCCATTTATCGAGCTGTAGTTCCGATTTATATACATGTATATTGCTTCATCAATAGTGTGCTTTTTTCCATTACAAATTATGAATTGATCTATGTAATTTTTAGAAAGATAAATGAAGATTATGAAGAAATTGATACCATATTCCTCCCATGATATTAATCATAAATATTACCAGAAAACTAGCAATCAGTGTATCTATAGGAAATGTGTACTTTACAGCTAGATACAATGCAATCCGCTAGATACAATGCATTTCCATTGAATTTATACCAGACACCCGTCAGCCTTTACTAGTATTGATCTTTGTGATTTGTTCCCAAATAGTTGGCAATGCGAGAACATCATATATATGTATCACTTCTTCGTTCCTTGGCTGCCAAATTTCATGTGTAGCAGCTCCCAATCAATAAGGAGGGGCATTCATTTAAATGTCCGTCCGTCTAGAAATCCGGCTGGTTTGCTTGCTCGCAGCGGGATAGGAAGAACCCTTGTTTGTCTGTCGACGATGACAGTATTTCTGTGGTGTTTGACATGCTGTGTGTTCAGTCGGTGAATCTTGTGTGTCGTGTCTTCTCTTTGCAGACCGTGTTGCTACACCAGCGTTGATTTCTTTATATCCAGCGTCAAATTGAACCGTCCCCAAAACAGCTGACAATGCAGGCAACTCGTCAGAGGTAGGGCATGATAATTTTCTTAATTTCACGATCCGTAATAATTTCACTTCCTTTATGAATTGTACATGGGCAGTTTCACAATCAGCGTGCCACTTGGGAATTTTGCATATAATTAGTTATAATGTGTAATTTGCAGCTGCAG
>JAUTBZ010145251.1:0-12345 GCA_032361785.1 Lepetodrilus galriftensis
GGTGTCAGTTCGTCTTCAAGCACTGCGGCTACTTTTTTCAGGCACAAAATATCACGGGTTGGGCCAGCATATTTTGGCTCATGCATGATAATATGAACAAGAGCCATTTGCGGCCTCCAGTCAGTATTAGCCAAGGCAGCCTGCACACCCTGAACATGGGTGCCTTTAATCGTGGGTCGCCCATTCGCCCAAGACCTAAATTCAGTTTCGTGATCTGCCTCACATGCGCTTAATATGGCCAGCTGATATTGAATATCATGTGCCTGACCACTATGATGGAACAGTTTTATAAAGCCCTCTTCTACGGGCGGTTTGAGCAGAAGATAGCCTAAATCTAACAATCCATTGCTGGCATGAAAAATTTCTTTATCAAAGGCAATGGAAAGTCCTGGAAAGAGGCAAGCTGTTTCAGATAGCCCTTTGCGTAGGTCAAACCGCTTCGGTGCCAGACATTCAAAAATTTCAGGGTCAAGCTTGAGGGTTAGTTTTGTGCCTTTAGCAAAGCTGCCCGTTTGACACAAAACAGGTGCCAGAATTTTGCCTTTGCCAAACGCCTGTGACCACTTATTTTGACCATCAGAGCTTTCAATCAAAAAATGTTCTGATACCGCATTCAAGACCGCTAACCCCACGCCCCAGCCAGACAAATGAATATGAGGTGCGTGCTCATCTGCTGTGGCACTGAAATGCAACTGCGAAAGATAGCACTCAACCACCGTTTCATAACGGCCAGAATTGTCTTTTTGCGTGAAGGGAAATAAAGAACCATCATCTGAGACCGTTATCGTCCCCGCCTTCACTTCAACAGTGATTTTAGTTACATTACCCAGCAAAAATTGGTCAACTGCATTGGCAACAAGTTCCCTAACAATGTGATTGATGCCATCGCCATTTGTTGTGTCGCCAACGTACATACCAGGGCGTTTGCGCACACATTCCAGCCCTTTCAAAACCTGAATGGCAACGCCATCATAGTTTTGGGTATCTTCGCTTTCATCCCCTGATTTCTTACCCATGACAAACCCTTTTAAAAATAGTGCTCAAATGTCTTTTTGCACTGAGTTTATCACAGTTTCCTATCCCCTTGGCTTCATAAATTTTAGGGTCATGCGGTCGCTTTCACCAATTGCCAGATATTTCTTTTTATGGCGCTTGCCTTCTTTAAGCACTGGCGGCAGCGAGAAAACACCCCTTGGATATTTTTTAATATCTTTTGCATTGGCATTCACTTCAGACTTCCCAACAAAAACAAAACCAGCCTGCTTTGCCACTTCAATGACATGGCGCTCGGTCACATAACCAGAAATAGCGCGCGGGTCTTGATAAGTGCCAGCATCTTGTCTGTGATCAACAATGCCAAGAATACCGCCTGGTTTAAGCGCATGAAACATGGCCTGAAACACTTGTGTCGCCATTTTTTTACGCATCCAGCTATACATATTGCGTGAGGAAAAGATAAAATCAGCACTATTATTTGCCCCAATTTCAAAACGGCGTTCTGACAAAGTTGTTAGAATCACCTTGCCAAAAGTCTCAGGTTTCAAGACATAGTTTTCCGTGTAGCGCTTTAGGGCTGCATCAATGGCACGGGTTTTGAGAGCCCGATCCCAACTGGCTGCATAAAACACACCCTTGCCTTTCAGCACTGGGGCAATAATATCAGAATACCAGCCCTCACCTGGCCACATCTCAATCACTGTCATTTCAGGCTTTAAACCAAGAAACAGCAAGGTCTGTTTCGGATGACGATATGTGTCGCGTTTCTTTTTATAGTCTTTGCGGTGCGCCCCTTGTAACACTGTATCTAACAGGGCAGATACTTCTGCAACCTTCTTTTGCTCGGCAAGCTTTCTGGCTTTTTCTGCTTTCGCCCGTTTCTCTGCTGCAATTTTAGCGCGGTCACCATAAAACAGTTTTGAAAACCAACTCTGTTGCGCTGTTTTTTCAACTGTCTTCTCAGCTTTTTTGGCCTGATGAGGCTGCACCTTGATAACAGGCGCTTTTGTGCCATATACACCTGTCATTTCCTTAAGACGCTTATCTTTTAAGGCTGAACCTGGCACCAAAGTTGATTTTTTGCCAAAAGGACTCGGCTTTATTGGCGCAGCAAGATCAGCCCCTTGAGCAGCTGGCTCAGACTGGACAACCTGCGTTCCCCCAGCTGTTGGCGTTAGCCCTGCTTCTTCGCTTTGATGTATAGCCCCGCCCAAATGCTGCGCAACACCAGTCTGTATCTCTCTTTCCTCAAAGCCGGAATTAGGGGCACCACGGCTATGGGTGTTCACCATTGGTGTTTCGGAAAAAATAAGCTGACGCGCCAAAAAACCAAGCCCGACAATAACACAAATTGCTGCAAAAACACCATATAATGGTAACGATTGTTTCATTTTTCTTTCCAAACTCAACGACAAGACACTTTATATAGAAATAGATTGATACAATGCCTGTTTAGCGTTAATGAAAAATGCAAAACGGATAGCATTTCATTAAAAGCGATGCTCTTCAAAGCAATTGTAACAAACGGCTATTAGCCCTAACACCTCTTCACAAAAAACAATCTCCAGACGGAGCTTTTTTAGGTAGAGAATGATACGAATAGACAAGGATCGTTCTTTTTTGTAAACCATATCAATAAATTATAGTTTATAACAACCCATCTTGTCTTTTTGACGCATTGTTTCACACTATTCACTTCACCTAAAGGCACAAAACCTTATGCCTGACTGTCCTGGCGTTTTAACATTTGCTCAAATGCGTGATGGCGAAATGATTCGTTTGCGCTTTCCTGGCGGCAAACTCTCATGCCCTGAACTAAAGGCACTCGCAGATTTATCACAAAACTTTGGCAATGGTCTTCTTGATCTCACCAACCGGGCCAATATACAAATCAGGGGACTGAATAAATCTATTTTTAGGAGAGAAGGCCTGACAACAGCCCTGAGGGAAGCTGGTTTTTTACCCAAAACCCCCTGGAGTGATCGCCTGCGCAATATTATGGCAGACCCACTTGATTATAACAGCCCTAGTGATGCGGACAGTTCCGAGCTAGTACAGACACTTGACCAGCAACTCCAAAATACACCCTCTTTATCACAGCTGTCTCCTAAATTTTGTTTTATCATTGATAATGGCAGCCCTTACCAGTTGGCACGGCAACCCCACGATATTGCCCTTATAGCGCTGCCTATCATTGGTAAAGCGCTATACCAGCTTTCTTTGGCAGGACATAAGACACCGCTTTGCGTTAGTCAGGAACACGCTTCAGGCCTTATGATCGCTATTGCAGACTATATTTGTCATTTTGGCCATGATGTGAAGCGGGTTTCACATTTGCTGCAAAAAATGTCCCTTGAAGACGCTTGCCAACAGATTGAAGGTTTTGCCCCTTATTGCCTGAAATCTCCGCCTTATGACAAACCTGATTTTATACCTCCGCCAATAGGCAAGATCAAAGCTCAGGAAAACTGTTATAGTCTTGGGCTTGGGGTTACGACCGGACGGATCACTGCGCAACAGCTCTCGACAGTGGCACAGCTATGCCAAAACGAAACCAAGAAAACAGATCATAAGCAACCCTATGCTAGCCTTTCGCCTTGGCAAATTATTTATCTGCATAATATCCCTGCTTCACAGATAGACACAGCCATAGAAATTGCTAGGCAGGCAGGCTTTATCACAGAGCCTGCTTTCTTACAAACCCAGGTCTTTGCCTGTAGCGGTTCTTCAGGTTGCCCGCGCACAGAAGCCCCTGCTAAAGAAGATGGCCTAGCTCTCATCAAACTTCTTGAACAGAACTCCGCGCCACAAGATCAAAAAGCCAAAAAAATTCACATTTCCGGCTGCGAGCGGAGTTGCGCCTTGGCAGTCGAGGCCGATATTGTGGCTCTTGCCCAGAGCGATGGAAGTGGCTACCGCCTTTATCAAAACATAGCTGTCTCCGCATTACGCCTGCAACAGCAGCCTGTTTCGCCTCTGATTCAGGGCAGTATTGTGCAGTCCATCATGGAGCGCATTAAAGGCAAATGAGAACTATTTGACTTAGGACAACAGATTAGAACATAATGCCAAATCACGTTTTCGATAAACCCTTTTGGCCAAAACATATATGACCTCAGACATTAAACCAGTGCAGCCTTATGACTATATCAAACAAGGCTCAAAGATTTATGACAAATCTTTTGCTATAATCCGTGCTGAAGCCAATCTGGATAAACTGCCAGAAGACTTGGAGACTGTGGCCGTGCGCATGATCCATAGCTGCGGCATGACAGATATTCCTGATTATCTTGAGGCCAGTCCTGATGTTGTTACTATTGCCCGTAGCGCATTAGAAAACGGTGCCCCTGTTTTATGCGATGCCAATATGATTGCCAGCGGGATTACCCAAGCGCGGTTACCACAAAATAATGCGATTATTTGCACATTACGCGACCCACAAACGCCTGTTTTGGCTGAACAATTAGGCACAACCCGTTCTGCTGCTGCCCTAGAACTTTGGCTTGACCAGTTAGAAAATGCGATTGTCGCTATTGGTAACGCCCCAACCGCCCTCTTTCATCTTCTTGAAGGGCTGGCACAAGGATGGCCAAAACCAGCGGCAATTATTGGGATGCCTGTTGGTTTTGTTGGCGCAATTGAATCGAAACAAGCCCTTGCCAGTAATAGTCTCAATGTGCCATATATCACCCTTCATGGCAGGCGTGGCGGGTCAGCAATGACGGTTGCCGCCATTAATGCTATCGCCCAGAAAAAAGAATAGCACCCTTCTGTGACAGCCTTGCCGCTTGGCAAATGAAGGTTTTGCCAAGATATTTTCTAAGCAACAGCACTATATTCATCAAGATAAAAAGAAGAATAGAGATGAGAACAGGACGGTTATTTGGGATTGGTGTAGGGCCTGGTGATCCTGAACTTCTGACGCTAAAAGCTTTGCGTTACCTGCAAATGTCAGATATTGTTGCTTACCCAACCGCCAAAGCTGGACAGGGCAACGCCTTGCGCACAGCAAAGCCGCACCTAACCCCAACCCAGCTTCTTCTGCCCCTTGTTTATCCTATCACTGCTGGCCCAGAAGCTGATCGTCCTGACTATTTAGAGAAAATGTTCCAGTTCTATGATGAAACCGCAAAGCAACTTGCAAAGCATATGGATGAGGGGCAAGATATTGCCTTGCTCTGTGCAGGCGACCCGCTTGCCTATGGTTCATTTATGTATTGGTATAAGCGGCTAAATGAAAAATATGAGACCATTATCATCCCCGGCATTTCTTCTATTTTTGCTGGCCCCGTCTCCTCTGGCTTACCTTGGCTATCCCGTAACGACACCTTGAGTGTTATTCCCGGCACTTTATCTGAAAAAGAGATTGTCAACCGTATCAATCAAGGCGATGCCATTGTCATCATCAAGCTTGGACGCACCTTTGCAAAAGTGATCCAGGCTCTCAAACAGTCAGGTAAACTCGACAAGGCAATCTATGTTGAACGCGCCACAATGACGAATGAAAAAGTGATGGCAGCTGGCGCTGTCAATCCCGATGATGTCCCCTATTTCTCAATGATTTTTGTACCCGGCAGTGAGGTCGGCTAAATCATATGATTTGAGTCTTTGCAAAAAACTGGGACAGTGATAGAATAGCCTCATTTATAGACAGTCAGTGACGTCCAACGGCACAAAAAGTCTTCGGACGCTTTTCCCTTTACCAAGGAATAATGGTTTAGGACACACTCAGAAATAAATGCTTATAGTTGGCGCAGAAATTTTGTTTGTCAGTTAGGCTCGAAATGGGCACATAGTGTACTATGTAACCCTTTTGGAAACGACACTGACGGGAAAAAGATCAAGTCAAATCAAGCGGTTATTGTTGCGGGTGTCCTTACCTATTCCTAACAAGGCATTTCAGACAGATGTCCAAGACAGCCATAATTGTACTCAATACATCAGGACTTGATACCGCACTTCATATTCGTTCTGTGATCCCACATTCGGAAATTTGGGGACTACGGAAACGTGTGAGTAATGCTGATCGCAGTTTTAATGATCTTTCTGCAACCCTGCCAGCGCTATTGGCCAAAGGTTATACGATTATTGGTATTTGTGCGGCAGGTATCCTTATCCGCATTCTTGCGCCTGCCCTCAACAATAAACGCAGTGAGCCACCCGTCTTGGCCGTTTCAGAAGATGGCGAAACCATTGTCCCCCTTATTGGCGGCTTAACAGGAGGCAATGACTTGACCCTTCATCTTGCCAAGTCCTTAAAAGCCTATGCTGCAATCACAGGATCTGGTGCCAGAAAGTTTGGTATCGCGCTGGAATCTCCACCTGAAGGCTACATTCTCGCAAACCCTTCCCATGCCAAAGAATTTACCTCACACCTTCTTAGCGGCACAAAGACCCGTATTGATGGCAAGGCACCCTGGCTTGAAACAAGCGGATTAAAACCCCATGCTGAAGGCAAGCTTAGGATTAAAATAAGCTGGAAAGACCAGAGCGCCCCTGAGAACGGGCTACTTTATTACCCTTGCTGTGTTGCTGTGGGGCTGCGACGCCCTGAGCGCTTTTCTGTTGAAACACTGTTATCTGACTTGCACCACTTTAATATTGCCCCCAAAGCCGTTGCTACGCTGCTTTTGCCAGCTTATCATAACGCGCAATTTATCAGAACAGCTTTAGAAAGCGTTCCTGACAGTCCTTTTTCCTTTTCCCATGACAAAACTATTCGTTATGCCGAAAGTGAAACCATGACGAAAACAGTCATGCAGGAAGCCCTTACCCAGTCCTGGGCAAGCTGTGAAGAAGTGATCGAAACAGAACATTTTATCATTGCCATTAGCTCCGCGCCAATTGATGTTGAGCGCTTTGGCCGACAAGCTGGCAGCCTTGATATTATCGGTATTGGCCCTGGCTCTTTAGGAAAAATGACGCTTGAAAGTCATGATCGGCTGATGGAATGCAGTGACTGGGTTGGCTATGACACCTATCTTAATCTGTTGACGGATATGAAAACCGGTAAAACCCTTCATGCTTCAGGCAACCGCGTTGAAGCAGACCGCGCCCGTGAGGCACTGGATTTGGCGGCTGAAGGCAAAAAAGTTGCACTTGTAACCTCTGGTGATCCTGGCATTTTTGCTATGGCCTCAGCCGTTATGGAGGTATTGGAACACACCAAACCAGAAAACAGTGATGACCTTGCGCAAGATGCTATCTTAACAAATGCCTGGCCTGAGGTGACAATCTCTATCCTTCCGGGTATATCAGCCATGCAAACAGCCTCTTCCAAGGCTGGCGCTATGCTCGGTCATGATTTTTGCACAATCTCTCTTTCTGATATTCGTAAACCTTGGGAAATTATTGAAAAACGGCTTCTTGCCGCGCTTCACTCTGATATGGTGATCGCGCTTTATAACCCCGCCTCTAAAACCAGACGTCAGCAAATTGAGCAAGCAATAGCGCTTATTCGCAACAACCGCAGCGCAAGCACCCCTGTTCTGCTTGGCAAAAATTTGGAGAGAGAGAATGAGGAACTCCATATTATCACACTGGGAGCGCTTGACATTTCCTTAATTGATATGCGTACTGTTCTTTTATTTGGCTCCTCTAAAAGCCGGATTATTTCATGGCCAAACCAATCGCCTTTCGTCTATACGCCCCGCAGCTATAGCCTTTCAGACAATAGTTAAACCGCCGCTCATAGGTAAAAGCGCTTTAAAGGCAGTTGATATATGGCGAAAACAGACCAGCAAGACAAGAAAAATCCAAAAAAATTACGCTATGGCTGGACAACCGGCGCTTGCGCTACAGCAGCCACCAAAGCCGCATTAGAAAGCCTTATCACTGGCAAAAGGCAGCCGACCGTCAGCATCACACTCCCTAAAGGCCAAACCCCTGTTTTTACCATTGCAGACTCTCACCAAGGAGATGACTGGCATCAAGCTGGCATTATTAAAGATGCAGGGGATGACCCGGACGTGACGCATGGCGCGCTGATTCTTTCTACAGTTTGCTTTAGCAGCGCGGGTTCTGGTATCTGCTTTAAAGCGGGAAAAGGTGTTGGCACAATCACCCGCCCCGGCCTGCCTATGGCTGTAGGTGAACCCGCCATTAATCCAGTCCCCCGCCAAATGATGTCAGAAGTAGTCACAGAGTTATGCACAAAGCACAACCTTCAGCCAGATATTGTGATTGAGATTTCCGTTAAAAACGGTGAAAAGATTGCCGAAAAAACCTTAAATGGCCGTCTGGGCATTATTGGCGGCATTTCCATTCTTGGCACAACGGGAATTGTCGTGCCCTATTCCTGTTCAGCCTGGATCCACTCTATTCACCGCGGCATTGATGTTGCTCGTGCGACGGGCGCACACCATATTGCTGCTTGTGTTGGCTCTACTTCAGAAAAAATGATCCAAACGCTCTATCCAGACCTTAGGGAAGAGCATTATATTGATATGGGTGACTTTGTTGGCGGCACCTTAAAATATCTTAGAAAAGTGCCAATTAATCGCGTAACTGTTGTTGGCGGATTTGGTAAATTTTCTAAACTGGCTCAAGGTAAACGTGATTTGCATTCAAAGCGCTCTACCGTTGATATCCCATGGCTTGCGCAACAATTAGCAGTTGTTGGTGCCTCTGCTTGCGTTGTCAAGCAAGCCCAATCCGCAAATACAGCGCTTGAAATTTTGCGTCTGGCTCAAGAGCATCAGCTCCCTTTGGCGGATCATCTTGCCCGTTTAGCGCAAGAGCAGTGTCACCGCATTATACGCAAAGACTCTATTGTCACGGAAGTTATGATTTGTGATCGAAAAGCAAATTTAGTGGGACATGCGCCATTTAAAGAAGCACAGGAAGAAAGTTCTTAAGGCGAGCGACAGACCATAGTAAAAGAAACACGCTTTTTGTTCTCTCATAAACTGGCCTATTGATTCGGCTTATAAGACACATAATCACGCTCTGTATTCACCCTGACCACCCATCTTACAATTTTGCGGGCAACGGACTGAAAACTTTTATTCAGGCCAGTCGCTGCATACTTGCTTTCTTTGAGGCTAACATGGTTAGACGCCTTAAACAGACGCTGGCTCAAAACCCGCCCTGTTCCCTTATGAATAAGCTTTGCATAAAGAGCAACCACAGCATTGCCGCTCAGACCATCTGCATTAATCTGAAAAGAACGGATCGTGACTTGCAAGACAAAATTACTGCGAATGCTATCCCGCCCATTACTGACGGACGAAACCGCACGAACCCCTTCAAACGTTTCCATAAGACGCGACTGCAATAATCGTGGCAACTTATCTGTCCATTTAATGCCAGGCAATAAGGCAAGCTGATTTTGCGAGGTTCTCACCAATATTGAACTGCGCTCAAATGTCTTGAGTGCCGTAGGCCGCGCAACAGAAAGAATGATTGCAGATGATTTGCGGCGAATAGAAAATTTCTTGGGAGCAACCAAATCAAAGATCAGGGCATTATCAACTTTTACCGCTTTGACAACCCCAGACATCAGGCTAGAGCTAATGCTAGATGCAGTACACCCGGCAAGCCCGAAAGCAAGTATGATAACACTGAAGATTATACGAGGTATATTCTTCACCCAAAATTTCCTTTATAAAAATATTGCCATGTTTTATAAATTCCACACTATCATGGAATTAATAAAACAGCCAAACATGAAACTCTCCTACTTTTCTTGATATATTCTGCCTTCCTTTTCACCTTAAAATTGAGGCATGAAAATACTGTTAATCCTTTTCATAAACCATTGTTTATAAAATAAGCTGCCACATCTATGACATAATACTATAGATTCGCTTATTCCCATAGTCTTACAGATTAGAAACCGGAATTTGCCTCTTTTTTCAGATGATCTGTTGCTCTTAATCCTCATAGCGCAACATATAGCTAAAGATAATCGTTCTCTAGAGCAAAATGCATTTATACTCCTATCACCCAGATAGCCGAACTTTCAACTGGCTCTTTTGCCCTCTGACTGCGTTCCGTCCTTCTTCCAGTGCTAAGGCACTGCTACAAAGAACGCGCCTTTTCAGAAGACAAAATTTCTCACTTGAATTTTTCGGGTTTCCGAGTGACAGGAGTATATCTTGATATATATCAGATTTTTTCTATTGGGTAGAGGATTTTGCCAATCATTATACAGTCCTACGTTTTTACCCATGAAAAAAACCAACCCTGAAAACAGGATTGGCTTTTTGGCAGAGAATAATCACCATAATGGGTTAAAACTTAAAAGCAACACCAACTTTAATATCATGAGTTGTTGTATCTACAGAAGCAGAACTTTTGCCATTTGAAAAGTCCAGGTCGCCATAATTTGTATAATCGTAGGCAACACGGAGCAACATGGATGGAGAGAGCGCATATTCCACACCAGCACCCAGCACAAGACCTGTCAGAGATTTAGAGCTTGACCCCTTATAGGTTGTTGCCTGATAAACCGCATTATAGTCAGCTGTCACTTTTGAGAAAGCAATACCAACGGCGCCATAAACTAGAAAATTATCTTGAACATAACCAAGACGACCACGCAAAGAACCAGCTACTTTTTGTGAAATATCAATGCTCACATTGTCAGCACCATTTACATCACTAAAGTTTTTGTTAGCATTGTTAAAGTCAAGATCAGCTTCTACGCCATAAAGCATATTACCAGACTGGAAATTATATCCAGAATAAATACCCCCGGCAAAACCACTGGCCTTGGCAGAGCCTTCAGCTGAAGTTGTACCATCTGTTGCTGTTGCATTAAACTTCAGGGTGTGCGACCCAACTTGACCGCCAAAATAAGCTCCGCTCCAGTCAGCTGCTTGCGCAATCTGACTACCAGAAAAGCATAACCCCAAAGTCACCATCGCTATTTTAAAATTCATATATTTACGCCCCAATTACAAGTTATTATTAAAAGTGATGTGGTCCGATTACACAGATATCAGATCATTATTTTTGCGTAAAGAGGAGACAAGACTTTCTCTATAGAAAACAATCAGAACAGTGATAATTTTATCGCATTTATTGATGAGCCATCATTAACCTTCACAAACCACTAAAAACCAGATCACATCCTTTCAATTGCAGAGCTTCAGCAAAAGTTAATCCTTTGTTATAGTCTTACAAACAAGGCGAACCACAGATGACAGACAAAATTTGGAATTGCCCTGAACTGCTCTCCTATCACTGCCCAAAATCATGGCAAGCCTTGGCTGAAACTGAAGACAAGCATATCCGGTTTTGTTCCAGCTGCGCAAAAAATGTCTATGGTTGTCATAGCCTTGAAGACTTCATAGAGCATAGTAAACAAGGCCATTGCGTTGCTTGTTTGCCAACAATCGTTTCAATCAATGCTCCTTTAGAAAACACCAAAAACGAGGAAGAAGACGTGATATGGATGGGAGAGCCAAACCTTATAGAAGAAGAAGTTCCAGCACTGCCCATAGATATTTTACTGCAATCCCACCCTGCCTATAAAAGGATTGATTTTTACTGTGATATTAACCCAGCAGTAGACACAGAAAAAACAGTTGAGCTTACTGGCTCTGAATTGGCGCAAGGTCATGATGTGCTGGTTGTCCTGCAAAGTTCCCTGGAAAAGCATCTGGAACACTATCAGCCAGAGGATAGAAACCGCGAAACCCAAAGATTAACAACAGAGATGACACGCTATAAGCAGCTCATAATAGATGGGCTTGAACCACACGCCATTGTCAAAGAGGATGTCACAATGCGTCCGCTCTATCAGCTGCTTCTCTTTAGAAAAAAGCCAATTGACAAAGGTTAAGAGTCTGAGCGCCTCACCGCCGACCAAACAGCTTTTCAATATCAGCCAGAGACAGCTCCACATAAGTTGGGCGGCCATGATTGCACTGACCTGAATAGGGCGTGGCCTCCATTTGGCGCAACAAGGCGTTCATTTCATCGGCTGTGAGGCGGCGACCTGAACGCACAGAACCATGACAAGCCATTGTCGCCACCACTTCTTCCAGCCGTTCTTTAAGGCTAAGCCCCTGATCACCCTGCGCCAAATCATCCGACAGATCGCGCACCATTTGCTTGATATTGCAATGCCCCAGCAAAGCAGGCGTTTCGCGCACCACAACCGCCTCTTCACCAAAACGTTCCAGCACAATACCCAGTTTGGAAAACTCTTCTGCCCGCGCTTCCAGCCGCGCTGCACTGGCCTCATCCAGCTCCACCACTTCAGGAATAAGCAGCCCTTGTGTCGGCACCCCATCACGCTCCATACCCTGCTTCATTTTTTCATAAACAATGCGTTCATGGGCAGCGTGCTGGTCGATAATAATCATGCTCGTTTCCGTTTGCGCCACAATATAGTTGTCA
>JAUTBZ010145262.1:0-12341 GCA_032361785.1 Lepetodrilus galriftensis
AGCGCAATTAGTCTCAGATCGAAATTCGTTTGTCCATTATCCAGGTCAATCAACTGTGATATTATGCCTTTAAAGTGCAATACATTCAAATAATTATTGGTTGACATGAGAAATGATAATACTGGATTGGATTGGATTATGATTATGATTATTGTGATGATGATAATGATGATGATGATGATGATGATGAAGAGGACAATGTCAAGATTATCAGAAGTATAAGGATGATATGGTGGTGGTGGTGATGATTAATGAGGATTGTGATGATGATGATGATGATTAAGACGACAAAAATGTCAAGATAATCAGAAGTATAATAATGATGATATGGTGGTGGTGATGATGATGATGATGATGAGGAGGATTAATGGTGATGATGATGACGATGATGAAGACAACAAAAATGTCAAGATTATCATAAATATAATAATTATGATATTGTGATAGTGGTGATGATTAATGATTATTGTGATGATGAAGATTGTGATAATGATGATGATTGTGATGATGATGATGATGACAAATTAAAAATATCAGCAATAAGGATAAGATTATAGGAGGCTAATGATATAATATGATAAAAGGATAAGAAGTATAAGGTTAGCAGAAAATGATAATAATGATGATTGTAAGGGGAGGATGATAAGAGGTAATTCAAGGATAATAACAGGAGATATAATAAGAATGATGGCAGAAGGTAATAAGAATAATGATAAAAGATAATAAGGATAATGGTAGATAATAAATATGGTAAGAATGCTAGCATGATATGAAATGGATGATGATTGTATGACAAGGATGATGGTGGGTGCAATGTAGGATGATGACATGGACATAATGGTGACAGATTATAACTACTAGTATGGGTATTGTGATAAGATTATAAGCATGATAATGATGACATGACAAGGATGGTGATATTTATAATGATGACAGATGATAAGGGATGATGACATGATCATAATGATAATATGTACATGATAAGAATGGTTCATAATAATGACAGATGATAAGAATGATGACATGATCATAATGATAATAGATGATTAGAATGATGACATGATCATAATGATAATAGATGATAAGGATGGTTCATAATAAAGACAGATGATAAGAATGATGACATGATCAGAATGAAACATGGTAAGGATCATAAGATAATCACAATGATGACAGATTGATAAGCAAGGTAACAAATGGTAAAAGTGATGATAATTATTAAGCATGATATTGTCCGCTTCAGGAATCGAGTGCCAGACTAACACTGCATGCGCACCACAAACATGTGTCAACGGAGGAACATGTCGACAAGATCGCAACACCTTGTCTTGTTTCTGCCCGGGTGGCTATACCGGATCGAGGTGCGAGACCAACGTCAACGAATGCCTCCTTCTCCGTTGCAAGAATGGAGCCACGTGCACAGACGCCATCGACGACTACCTCTGCACGTGCTCAAAGGGGTGGACGGGGAAAGACTGCATCAATGCCGTTACTCGCGATACAGTTGCTGGAGATTGCGTGGCAGGTTCCTGTGCTAATGGCGCGACCTGCATCAGCCTTGGTGGCCATCAGTTACGGTGTCACTGTGCTCCAGGGTAAGTCTCCTTGACATTGTAGATTTTGGTGTGTTTTTCTGCGTTAATGAGTGAAATATTTTTATTTTTTTTAATTTTTTTTATTTACTGCATTTTCTGGACAAAGAAATGAACATCTTAGGATTTTTCTTAGAAAACTATTTCCACCTGACGTTTCAGACACACTGAAACTGTGTGTGATGCTACTATAACATTGTACCAACATTATTACAATGTTGTAGTATTATTACAATGTTGTAACAATGTTAATAATTATAACATTGCGTGTTTGTCATGATTAATATGGACAATTGTGTGACATTTCAGATACACTGGAGCTAGATGTGACAGCCAAATAGACAATTGTGTGACGGGAAGGTGTGACAATGGTGGAACATGTGTGAGTCACACCGACGGGTACACATGCACTTGCTCACCTGCCTGGACAGGTACTCACTGTAACACAGAGGTTAACGAGTGCACAAAGAAACCGTGTCAGAACAACGCGACCTGCGTGGCTCATCTAGGAGCTTACCTGTGTTTGTGCTCTCCCGGATTTGCAGGTGAACTTTTGTTAATTAACCCTTTCCCTGCTGGATTAGGCACAGACACAGCTCTTTAGGCCATCTCCGGTTGCCTCCAGTATGAAGAGAGTTAATTAACCCTCTCCCTGCTGGATTTGGCACAGGCATTGCTGTTTAGGGCATCTCCAGTTGCTTCCAGCATGGAGAGTGTTAATACAAATAGAATACTTAGAACTGAATAATCAAATAGCATTTTTTTTCCTATTCGTTTCTGCTCTAATCATGTTAAATAACAGCAAACGTATTGAATCTACATTAAAAAAAATAGCATTTTCCTTCCAAAATGTTTAACCCTCTCCTTGCTGGATTAGGCAAAGATGCAGGGCCCGTATTCTCGAAACTTCTTAGCTAAGAACTTCTTAGTGAGAAAATATCTCTTCTAAAATTAACATTTGCAGAAACCCAGTTAGGCAAATTCTTAGTACTTACGAACTTCTTAGGACTTACAAAGTTTTGAGAATACGGGCCCAGCTCTTTAGGGCATCTGTGGTTGCTTCCAGCATGGAGAGGGTTTATACACAGGTTATTCCAAGACAGCCATATACTGCCTCACACAGTACCAATATTTCATGTTAGTACAGTGCTCCCTCGATATAACGCTGAAATTGGGGTCCATGACATGCCACCCGCATTATAATAGCCTCAACGAAAAAAATTGGAGAACGAAAAAAAATAATAATACCGGGGTAATTATTTAAATTTTCTTGTTTAAATGGGGTCTACGTTGGACTACATGTTGTATCCGAATCTGCGGTGCATCGAAGGGCGTTATATCGAGGGAGCACTGTATCCTCATCTTTATCTTAATTAAGGCAAATACATGGAAAATCCCTACATTTGTATCTGGCTTGTCCAAACTATCAGTTCATCCACTCCTAGGCAGGACAGCAAGCAAACCTGTTAGTATTATTGAAGAGGCCCCTTCACCTCTCAGAACCATGTTTAATTGCTACGCGTTAGCATAGTGTGTCCTCGCAAACGAACATTTTGATGCAAGCATAATATAATCTTCCCAGAGTTAATCCAATTAGCCAGTGGGCAAATAATTGTGGATCTGGCTATGGCCAGTTCACAGCTGACCTCTGCTGACCAGCATGTTTTAGTGGTAATTTTGGTAATGTCCAGTTGTCAGTGGTCAGTTTGGGGGGTGGAGAGGAGTTAATTGGGGAGCCGTTGCACAAAATTATTTGATTTTCGGTCTGAAATTATATTACTGCATGTATATGTGAAACTAACAAATTCCAATACTGAGGCAATCACTGATGCTGAGAAAGAGATATGGTATAGCCAGTGTTCGAAATTACTGCTTGCCCTGCCATTTCTCCCAATGCTAAAGGTTATAAGAGCCAATAGAAATTAATGCTTTTTGTAAACCTTTGTTATTTGTATCATTATTCGGGCCAGTAAGTTTCCAGTGGTAATTTCGAACACCGGGTATAGCACAATGGTAGTGTGTCAGAATACAAAATTAAAAGTCTGAGTTTTAATTTAAATTGTGTCCTTTGGGGGTTGGGGGCTGGCAGTGGTGACAAAGAGTTAATTTCATATGCATGAAGATTGGGTTGGTGGTTGGGTTGGTTGGTGGGTCCATAAACTAGGGAATCAAATAACTATGGCATAAGCATGGTTAAATAATAATAATAGTACAGTGCTCCATCGATATAACGCTGAAGTTGGGGTCCATGATATGCCACCCGCATTATAATACATGCGTTATATCAACGAATATAATTGGAGGAGGAAAACAAAAACAATTTTTTTTTTATGCTTTGTATCCGAATATGCGGTGCATCGAAGGCCGTTATATTGAGGGAGCACTGTATTTTTTATTATATAGCTATATTTATTGTATTTTTAGCAATTTTACAATATTTTTAAAATATAATATTGCAGATTCCTGTTGACTAACATTGATTCGTATAACTGGGCCTAGAACTATAAACAAGATACCCTGGCCACAAATATTGATAGGAATATTGCCCCTGAGCAATGAGGTCAGACCCACAGTTTGGGCCCCGGTCTCATTATTGCATTAGTAATGGCCCCAATAGGGAGTCAATCATAGCCAATCGGTGATCAGCTGAGGAAACCACTCCAACCAATCAGTATTCGGCAGATGAGCTCACTGTTATTGAACTTTATAGGGGTTTGTCTCAAGGAATGGTCTAACATAAACTGAGATCAATATTTTTATGTTTACTGTTAAACTTTATGAGTCATTTATTGTGATAATAAAAATATTTTTATCATATTTGCTTAAAGTTTGAATACATGGGTGCGAGTGATATGAATTAGTTAATGGAAGGAAGTTAGAATTGTAGGATATTATGTTTTAAATAAACAAAATTATGATATTTAAAAAAATATGAAAGTGGTGAGATGGGAAATATTTTTCTGAATTTATTAAATATTTGTAATTTTTTACACATTCAAATGTTAATTATTCCTATTTCAGTGAAATTGTACAGAAATGAAAGTGAAACACACATACACGCATATTTCAATTATACTATTGATGCTATACCATTTGTCAGATTTATTTAAACGTAGCAACTTGGCGGGGGGGGAAAAACACACAAAACTTGGACCCATCTTGAATCAGAGATAATGCGTATCAGTTGATGTAGCTTGATCAAACTGAAATGCCTTCTGTTGCATAATTATAATATATTCAAGCTCACTACAGTACTTTTCCCTATGTTACACCTACAGGACGTCAATGTGAGGAAAACATGGACGACTGTCGCGGCGAAGAGCCCCACCTGTGTGTCAATGGTGCCACCTGTCTCGATGGCGTCAACGAGTACACCTGTGTCTGTGTGCCTGGATGGGAGGGTCGCTACTGCCAACAGGTACAGTGCTGTTTGAGCCGTATCACATTGGGGCAAGTGGGCTTAAATACCATGCACATCGAAGTTGAATTTCTCATGAACGTTATCTATAAGTGTGAGGAAATTGTCGACCATTATTTGTTTTCTTTTTATCAATTAGGAACTATAAATGAATATTTTTTGAACATTTGAACCATATATATATACTGAAAGACTATGAAAACGCACCACTTATTTTTTTGGGATATGTTACGTTGCCAGTCAATTATTAATTTGGAAATGCAATTATGTTATTTACAATCGTGACCTTTATGTGTTTCAATATTGTTTTTAATGCAATGACACGTGACAATTGTGCCAAATGCCAAAATGGAAAAATGCGTATTTTTCGCCTCAAAGTCAAGATAATATGGTAATCCGAGATTCTTTTACAAAATGTTCCTTTACACAATAGCACATTTGAGAATCTATCATATTTCTTTAGCTAACATTGATCGTTAGAAATCTATGATGCCTAGACTTTTGGAATAATCAGCGAAACCAAGTCATAGGTCTTTTAATAGCCAGCATTTCCGGCGGACATAGCCAAATTATGCAATTGGCATCATACGACAATTACACGATTAGATGTAAGGTTTAGACAAATTGGTTCAACCCGGGATCGACCGAGACCTGACGTGTTAACCCATTTACCAACTATTTCGTTGGGACGATGGCGTTATGGACAATTCATGCGTCGATACAAGTAGAGGGAGAATGTTCGTTTTAGCGCAAATATTCCTTCTTTAATCATTAATAAATTAATTTCACCTCATTGTTGCGCCTCCTATGATGTGGCGCGATGTGCATACAGGTAATAGGAACGTATCACTACATCGTCCCAACGAAATAGTTGGTAAATGGGTTAACAAGTTTGCGCTTTGTAATTATTGGAAGTTCCACAATTATTGACAATCACTAATGCTAATTCCTTATTCTAAAGGTACGTTAAGGGCATACTATCACAGTTGATAGGCATGTATTAATGGACAAACGAATTTCAATCTGAGACTAATTATATTACGCTTGATTTATCCACCCAGCTATTTGTTATTTAATGATGTATGTGCGATCGAAATTCGTCTGTCCGTAATACAGATCTATCAACTGTGATAGTAGTCTCTTGGAACTGTAATTCTAGAATGACAGCAAACGTTCGTGTATTAACCCACGGGCAAAGTAAACACCTCGGCAAAACGTCCCAGCCTTCTTTCAAATAATACCTTTTTGTATGCATGCAATATGACTGTTAAATACGACAGAGAATACGAAAGTCAATACATGTACTCGCTTTATAAGATATTGATCATATAATATTCATTCGTGTCCAATATGATGTATTACATCATGGCTCGATATTTGAGAGCCTGAATTTATATGTCCAGAAATCCATATACAGTTCGGATTTTGAAGCTAGAAAATTGGCAAGCTATATATTGTCTTCGAGCTAGTTCAGCACGGGGCCTTAATCTAATTATATACATTGCGCTTAGAGCATGTTCGTACCTTTTTTTATCCTAGGGCTATACAGTATACATTTTATTATTATTATTAGTAGTAGTAGTAGTAGTAGTAGTATCATTATTAATTATAATTATTAGTAGTAGTATTGCTAATTACAGTATTTGTTTATACTTGCTGCAGGTACCAGCAATCCGTAGGGATAGTAATCGAATAATTAACACATTCACAGATACACCATAATCATTCCGTGAACAAGCATTTGACAATCATTGCTCAGTCAGTACTAGCCGGTGCTCGCAGGTTTACTGCAACATTCAGCGCTACGGATGGTGAAAGCGGCTCCAAACACCAATTCTTTTTTTTAAATAAAACAAAATGAATAAATAATAAAAATAAATGTTGTAGTCTTCTGAATACATCCAGTATCAAGGACGGAACTTCATTTCTGAGAACATGAGGGAGTAGTTATAGCCCTTCCACTGCCCCCAGCATACACCTCTTGCGTAGTCGGTGTCGTTGTACTGGCCGTTGAGGTGGGAAGAGTGGCATTCACCAAACCACCAGCCTCCGGGGTAGACGTCAGCACAGTTCCCTGCGTATATGTCGTTGTCGCGGTCGACGGTGGTGAAGTTGCGTCCACTCCCGTACGAGAAACTGTCGCCTTAATAATACAAATAATAACAAATAGTAGATGATGATAACGATGACGACGTAGACGACTATGATGATGATAATGATGATGCTGATGATGATGCAAGATGACAATGGCGATAAGTTGGTAGTCAAATGTATTGGTATTATGAATTATCATACTATTGATTGGCAATATCATAATAAATTAAATGAGCACGAACACATACATGTACCATTGCAATTGTATATTAGAAGTCATTATGGTACCATTTTATAGGCCTACACGTTGGACATTAAGACCCGGTCACACTGGCAAGGATCATCTTGTCTGATCTACGACGGATGAACCTCGGATAGTGGTAATGCGCCACGGTTTAACTACAGTTTTCGACGAATACGCCAAGGATAAGAAAGGATAGGGGCCTATTTGACAACGGTACCGTCGCCATACAATGATGCATCTCCTACAGATAGACACATTTGCATATCTTTTTTATTTATTTATTTAATTTAGTTGTGGTGTGGAAACGCGTTCAAGATTATTTCACTTATATCACGGCTTGTCAGTGTAGGGCATGAGGAAACCAGCAACATCCATAGCCGTGAATATTGCAGTAAACCTGCGAGCACCTGCTGGTACTGACAGACCAATGATAACGGCATTGCCACGGCAGAGACAGCGCTTCGTATCAACATTAACTGTTAGGGAACTCGGACACAGCGAGAAATGTTTCTTTACGAAACATTCTCGTTTCTTTACGAAAAGATGCTACTGTTTGCACATCGGTTTTTACGTTCATACCTCGATGGAAGTAAAACAAATGACAGTCAATCCTTATAAATAAATTACGTAACAAATTGGTAGAGATTACATTCATTTGATAGTCTGAAATAACAAAAGCGTATATGATTATTGTTTATAATCGTATATAGTCCTAAATTAAGAATATTTGCATTTTAATGATTAATGATTAATGTAACAGTTTCTTAACGATATTGTCTTTTATTGAGCTGCTATATGATATTCAATATTGGCAATACTATCTATGCGTGTGTATATTTGGGTAGTGTTTACGACATTTTAACTCAATACGTTATTTGATTATATCTAGTAGTAGCCACAGCCATTTTGAAATACAAAATGGCCGCCATCCAACATTCGTTATTGCCAATATAAATTGGTCTTTATATGGATCGGTATACTGCAGATAGTATACACTTCAATAGTTACTGAAGATTCCTGCCTGTGTCCTCACCACATTGTCCGGAGTACTGGCCAGCGGTCAACATATACAGGTCATCTTCACTGGCCAGTGCAAAGTCCGTGTAGGTGGATACGCACGTGCTGCCCTCAAAGTCCTCCAGGTCAATCCGTAGTGTGTATGACCTTTGAGAGGTCAGTCGATGAATGTAGTCGTTGCCTAAGGAACAGTCGGACAAAATACACACAGTGAACATTAAAGCAACGCTAGTTAAAGAGTGTTTATAAAATATCTTATATTTGCCAACATACTAATAGTATTATGAATAAAACTACGAATTTAAAACTTCACACTTTGACTGTTAGCTTTGCCTATATGTATTAGTATTAATACTAGTTACGAATAAGTTTCAGCATGATTTCACGCCCTTTCAAATTATATTTGAGAATTTATGAACAAGCTAGACTTCCAACTCGTACTCAAAATGTTTCGTAATATATATCCGGGCCTGGTGAAAACCATATTGCCTAGCCCACGTGACCTAGCTCGACTTTCTTCGTGGAGTCCTCTTGGCTGCATAGGCCCCGTTTTCCGGGCACATTGAGATCAAAGCGCTGCGGATGGCATCGATAGCCCACTCCGATTCGTCCTAACCTCCGCCTACTTTGCACTAACAACAAATATGTAGCGAGTCTCGTCGTCATCTCACAGTTGGTACTGTCACTGGTTCCATACACGAATGTCATATCAAAACAAGAACCTTTTCTCTTGAATGGCTACACAGGCTTTAATCTGATTAGGGCTTATATGTTTGGCATAATATGTTTAGGTATTGCTCACGAACTTCTACAGCGAACTTCTCACCATTGTGGACGTTTTGACAACGTCTACACAAGGAGGGACAACTCACTCTGCCGCCAAGGTTAAATCTGCCTGCCGCATTTAGGTGGGGAATGATGGGAAGGGTAGTAAACGAATCTCGGAATTGTACCCGTCCTTAGGGGAGATGGGTGAAAACGTACCCAACCAGAATTCGTTCCATAGAAATCCAAATCCAGCTTTGAATTCATCCCATAGTCTCGCAAAGTCCACAGATCCGTCTGTCCGTCGTTGGAAAACCTGTAATTGATCACCGAGTAATGATATCCGTTTATCATGGTCATACACTGCCAGCTCAGTCATCACACAACCGGCTGATAGTGTCCACTTAATTAGTGGCAGCCATATTGAACATCAATGTTAGTCACGTGTTCATTATGCGTACATGCATCTTCATCTTAGAGTTTTTTAATCTTTTGATTCAAAATTGATTACTATTTGTCATTCGATAGATGTGATGTTCTCCGACGCACGTACAGTTAATCGTTTCCAAGAGAAAGAGTGCAAACGTGACAACAAATAAAATAGTGCAAATATCGGCACCTGCGCTTTCTTTTCTATGAGATGAGTACTAGGGTTTCTACATAATCTAGGAGAAATATATATATATATACCTTTAAAGATACAGTATTACCGCCGAAATTGAAGTAAATCGATAGCGTCTGTACCTGAACAAAGTTGTCAGCTACACTATGCTTGTTTTGCTAAGCTATACTTTTGTGTATGATTTACCACGTGGTTAACCAAGCTATGCCAACGTTTAAGCATTAGTGTATTCTGATTAGCTGACTATATACCATTAAGTGGATGACAGCCCGCGTCAGGATAATTAATGCAACCAAATAAGATTGTAAATAATCATTTTAATATCTAAATATAAGGTTTAAAGGCATACTATCACATACTAAATTTAAGTAGTTGCTTTGCGAATTAGAGTTAAAAATGCAAAGTACATGCTCTTAGCGTACACCTATTCGCTTTTATACCTCCACATACATGTTTTACCGCTGTAGGATCGGTAAAATTCCATTGCAGTCCAGACTTCCTTTATAATCCGAATAAAGTACCGAAACAAATCACATCGTCGTGTACTCTATTTTCCTGACTAAGGGAGATAACTCTAAGCACTGAATACGGTCAAAGTAACATTGCACGACCACTGACACAAAAGGGAACGTCGATATAATTAGTAAATAGTAATATTACTATTAAACTAATAATAACTAGTGAGGCAATGTGGAATAAGTATATACTGGTTGTATAAAGTATGTTCGTGGTCAAAACAGATGTATTTATTTTCAGGTAAAACGGTACTAGACCTCTATAGGGGTCATCCATCTGTGATAGTAGGCTACCTTTAAAAGCGAAAGTCGGTACATACATTTTGTGAATATAATGTTTAATATTTAAGACAACAATTTTCAAAACATGGACAAATCACCCAGATACATTTATTTGTCTCTAACCTAAGACTAATGGGCAATGCCATATAACTTATATCGTACATATCTTGAGGTTATTGAACAAACATCACATACCAGCCACCCACCGCCGTCAGTGCGCATGTCACAGAACACGCGAATGTCCTCCAGTCCGTCAGAGGGCGCCACAGTGTAAACACCGTCATCACGGCCATACACTCGTACGTCTTGGCAATCTAGTACATAGAATAGACGATTCATAATCAGAGCACACATTATCATACAATGACAACTATTTCCAGTCTGCCAATTTAACATACAAAGCCCACATAATTTGGTATTCGGGCCAGGACACCTAACATGGATGCTAAACAATAAACCAGCCCCCGTTCTCTGTTCCGCAGAGCAATCGTAGCGCTACGATAGTCTTAATTCAGAGCAAACGTAGCGCTACGAGAGTATACGTACAGGATTTACAACTCCCGCAGTGCTCCGATTTCACTAAGATATGACTCTCGTACTGAGCGCACGCACTACGATTCTTCTGTTACGACTCTCGTCGTGCTACGATTGCTCTAAGGTTACGACTCTCGTCGTGATACGATTTCTCTAAGTCACGACTCTCTTAGTGCTACGATTGTTCTTAGTTACGACTCGTCGTGCTACGAGTGCTTTTAGTTACGACTATCGTAATGCTACGATCGCTCTGAGTTACGACTCGTAGTGCTACGATTGCTCTGAATTACGACTCGTAGTGCTACGATTGCTCTGAGTTACGACTCGTATTGCTACGAGTGTTGATAGTTACGACTCTCTTAGTCCTACGATTGTTCTGAGTTATGACTCGTAGTGTGTTAAGTGATTGTTCTGAGTTCAGGACAGCCAAGGTGAAGATGTCCTGCCAGGATTACGTAGGACGATCCTGGAACGGGACACCTGCCTTGTTTTGCTGTGGTAGCGAATACGTAGACATAGCTTAAAACTTATAGCCTCGACATTAATAAACTTTGGGGGCACGATTTCATGACCAAGCTCACATATTATTTTGCGATTTACAGCTGAGCACGATAATTTACTCTAAAAAACAGTTTCGTAATATCGGTGGCTGACCAATCAGAACACTGATTATTCATCCGGGTATTCACGATGTTACATATACCGCGGACAACATCCCAGAATGCATAATAATATCATTGTAATAATTATGTCATTGTTCATCACAGTGTTATACCCGAGAACCATCGTAGTGCATCATACATTTCGTGTCATAGATTTTATATTACAACATTACATACCATTCCATGTAAACGGCAGTGATGCACTTTACACAGTTTCTGCAATCTCGTGATTTATATAGACTTTCTAGAATGTAAATCTTCGCATATGAATATATTAAGTTAATGGCTATCACGTAAAGGGTTAGAACGGGAACACACTTGTATTACATTCAAAATTAATTTTCCCATAAATCAAACCAAACCAATTAATGTGAAAACTATATTGCGGGTAATTCTTAAACAGTGTATGCTTCACAAACGAATGGTGGTATAGATGACATGACTACTGACAGTGGAATTCTTACCTGTCTGAAGACAGTAACGATAGTGAACCCAGCCGTCTTCAGGAACAGCGTCAGCAATGGACAACGAAGAGTTGGAATGTCCTTGACACACGAGGGTGAGATTGTTGTAGAAGAACGCCCGACATCTCTGGT
>JAUTBZ010145273.1:0-12339 GCA_032361785.1 Lepetodrilus galriftensis
ATGTGCTATTACGACGTAAATGAATTTCCCCTCGTTGTGGATAATAAAGATTGTCTATCTATCTATCTATCTATCTAGCTGTTCTCCTATGAACTGGCCTGCCAAGCACCCACACACTACTGCAGAAGACCCAGGTCAGATGTACCAGCTTGTCATGGACCACACGTGCCTTCAAGAGCAACTCCCATGTAATAGTGTGATATCGATGGTAACCATTCAGTCAGTAGACCAAAGATTCACTTCAATGAAGAGCTTAAGAATCTCCAGCGACTCCTGGGATTGCCTGATGCCAGGACATCCAGCATGGACACTTCAAGACTCACAACAAGCCAGGCGCATGGAAGAACCATTCGTCTCGGGATTTACCTCATCATCAGAATAGAGAAGGAGAGAGAGAGGGAGGGAGAGAGGGAGAGAGAGAGGGAGAGAGAGAGGGAGAGAGAGAGAGGGAGAGAGGGAGGGAGGGAGAGAGGGAGGGAGAGAGAGAGAAAGAAAGGGGGAGGGTGACACAGAGAATGATAAGAGGTGTCAACGCATGTTCACTCACAATTCAAATATCGTTCAATCAGTGGAGGTATACATGGTCTGCTAAGGCTGTATTTCAGCACAATCGTGCCCGGCTGGTTCGTGGATGAGTGTTATATCTGAGAGTATCTATAATTCGTTCCTCTCCCACATTGAGACACATGCTGTTGGTTAAGCTGTCTGCCACTCACTAATGCGACCCCTGGACGTCTAATATGAACACTACACACACCCCGTGATGGAGGGAGACCCAGCTAGTCCGAGACAGGGGCAGCTTTTCTATTAATACGTTACTTAGCAACATACGATCCTGGCCCAGTATCACCGTAATATGTCATAGCCGAGTTCATGCGGCCCTCTAGGCTGTCACTGATTGGCTGCTCATCGACACGCCCCAACAGTTTTGCATATTTAGCCACAAGACATCTCCGCTAACTTTTTTAAAACCTACCTAAAGGATTTTTTTCTTCCAGCGCGAAGCAACTTTCAAAATGGGTTGGAAGCGAGCGAAATTACCGTTATTTGTTTTCGTATGCCAAGTTGGTTTTATTTTGATTTTCGCTTTTCTGGCTAAATATGGTCCGACATCGCAGCCCAAGGGAACCGACAAAACTCATACACCGGTTGTGAAGTATTACCCAAGTAAGTGCTGTGCATGTATTACTCTGATGAGTATATTAACCAAATAAAGTGTTGTATAACTAGTATATTAACCAAATAAAGTGTTGTATAACTAGTATATTAACCAAATAAAGTGTTGTATAACTATAATACTAACTAGTATATTGCTCAGGTAAATATTGCTCTATCTCTCCATGCACATGTTATGCGATGTGATATATAAGCAATATGGGTATTTTCCTAATGTATTGTTTTATTCAGTTAGTATCAGATTCCTAGTATTGTTCAATTAATGCATGATTTATAGTTCTATCCAGTTAGTATCAGATTCCTAGTATTAATCAATTAATGCGTGATTTATAGTTCTATCCAGTTAGTATCAGATTCCTAGTATTAATCAATTAATGCATGATTTATAGTTCTGTCCAGTTAGTATCAGATTCTTAGTTTTATTCAATTAATGCATGATTTATAGTTCTATCCAGTTAGTATCAGATTCCTAGTATTATTAAAAGGCCACTATCTATAGGGTCCATCTATAGAATCACACCATGAGACCGATTCACTGTGTAGTCTGTAGTCTACTATATTAATTTAACATTGATAATGATGATAGTAATACTATCCCAATTGCATAGCACATGTTCCATGCACGAGGCCCGCAATGACTTGAATGCACTTGATCGTAGATCACGTGGTCAACAAGCAACTCGGTAAAAATATATTTCTAAAAATCTCAAATTAAAATCGCTCATAAAAGTATCACATTTGTATTTATTATAAAAAAAATTATCAGAGAACATTAGCACGATTTGTTGTAAGTGTTATGTTCTAAAACTATCGTGCGAACTTCGTGAGCGAGGGAAAAAAGTTACCCATTTATGCCCCATTATATTTAATTTGGAGAATGCCGTTTTCCAGGGTCAGTGAGTGTCGGCTAGAGTAAATTGATGTCGTTTTAGCACGTATGCATCGCGTGTCATATATCATCTATGACGTCATACTGAAAATGGATCCATGTGTCGCGAGAAGTTCAGCATGCACACGCGCACACACGCTCGGGCATATAAGCCCCCACTTTACACACTCACCTTCCCCTCACACGCGAATGCACACACGCATTCCCACCCTTCATATCACAGATAGGAGCCCATATACGATAATCTCCACCATTCCCACACACGCGCGCACGCACACACATTCATATGTCTGATTACATCCATCCACATATCCTGGGCTATATGTAATTCTCATACATGGCATTGTCGTAAACATACCCAGGGTGTGCTCCTATTTCATCTAATTTCATCTCCGACAACCCAACAGTGAAGCCGTGGCAGGTAAATGCCAGAATTCACGCTCGGGTTGTCATCGTTTCTGACGGTTCTCAAATATCCCTGTAAATAGAAGACGCCGTGTATTTTAAGACGGCCTTCTGTAGGATTACGTTACATGACGTCAGAGAGAGGTAGGGGTCTGGCAAGTACTTACAAAAATATCAAACCCTTTCAGAAATATTCTTTAAAGAAATTGATCATGGTATCCTATGACCAACCCAGAGAGGCCTACTAATCTATGCATCACGTCATACAGTTATCTACGGGGAACAACATCTCTATTCTAGAACTGGAGCGTGAAGGGGAGAAGATACTGACCAAAAATATTCTTATAAGAAATTGATTATGGTATCCTATGACCAACTCGCCATAGTAATCCACGGACCCTGTGGTACGTTTATCATGGAACAATGGGGTACTATTCTAGAACTGGGGCGTGAAGGGGAGAGGGTACTGACCAAGGATGGACGTTTTAGGGTCTAAGTTTGAATCCCGACTCGGATATTCGCTGAACAAGCGTAAAATCTGGAATACAAAGTCCGAGCAAAGTTACCCCGGCTAGACAAGAGATATTATACCTTAAATTACCATGTATCATTGGACAAACCAAACCACTACTAAATATGAAAAGCCATGTCGCACTAAGTTTAATTACATATGTAACTGATATGGCTGATGTTCAGAGTTATTTCCTTGGTTAACAGCCTCATTAAGCGTTTTACTCTGAAACGCATGCTATTTGCGGGTTCTCATACACATTATATTCACAAGTATAAAGTTGTAATTACTGAAATATTACGCGAAACCAAATTAAATCATTTGAATCTTTATCTCTAACATACATTATTTTAGATGACTCAAAGCGCGTCAATCTCAGAAAATCAGATCAGTTTCTGCTCTACGCAAATGTGTCTGGTTGTCACTAAATTAACGACTACTAAACACATCTCAGGAACGTCAGTTTCGGACCTGATAACATTGGTAATACGTTTATTATGACACTTTTGAATGCAGTTTTATAGCCGAGAACACGTTACGAACACATTTATACTTGGCTAAAACGGTGCGTGTTATAGGATATCGTCATAACGTCATGCCTTGGTGAGAGGACGTAAATATCTGTCCTTGGTCTACAATAGTCGAGCTATTGTCTACTGGCTATTGTCCGTGTCTATCCTCGTCGTGACTCCACTGCTCCGGACTACGCGGAGCATCTTTGTAACGTGTCAATTAGAGCATAACCTTACGTCAGTGCCAAAGTCGTCCTGCTCCTATTACTAAGCGCTAAGCTCCTATAACAATACTAACTACTTCTTTTCTGCTGAGGATGCTGGAAATAGTTTCTCACCTAGTTTCCATTACCGCTTGCATCGACGGTTAATGCTAAAAGTAAATTTGCTCAGGGAAACTCCTGAATTTCAATAATACCGGGAATATATTTTCTGTATAACCGGTATATAAATCTACCGGTTAAAAGTTGATTACGCCATCACTGTTGCAAAATTTAACCTAGTGGCATCTGTAAATGCTCCAAATAGAAATATTTATGATTCAATCCTAGATGGGGAGGATTGAAGAATTATTCACCGGTTGTTTGTGCATTTAAAACTCGTGTCAGTATTCACACCCCTGGCATGAAGTTTCAAGATGTCGACTAAAAAATGTTTTGGGAAAATGTCGCCCCAGATATTTCAGGAAATTTGAGACCTATCTACTCTTCTATTGACGTCATAGCTGGTGCTGCTCACACAAAAGCTCCACACATACCCCCGATACAGAATGGCCCATCGCGTCAAAATGGTCGCATTATATACTTTGTCACTATTTAAAAACCAAATAATTGAAAACGAATGTATAGGCCTACATAGAAAAGAAAATGGCGTATATCAAATTTTCGAACCCAATATACATGTATAACTTACCATTAAATTTTAGATTTAGATTATTAGATGCATTTATAAGTTTAGACATTGTAACGTGCATTGCAGACGTACTTAAAAATAATAATCTCCTACATTTAGGGAACATTTACTATACACTATTTACCTTGGCGCTCATATCAGGACTGTACGAAACCACAGACTTCTGAGGTACCCGAAATACAACCTTAGCAATGATGTAGAACGTTGCTGATGTCATTTATGCCAAATGTCAGAACTGTCTTTGTGCTTAAATAATTAATTCACGTCTTCGAAAGTTATCAATGTACTAGTAATTCACGGTTAACGTCATTTCCAACGTCCTAATTACAGTGTTCCAGGATGTGAACGTCATGATCTTCATGGGCTTCGGGTTCCTGATGGTGTTTCTGAAGAAATACGGCTACAGCTCTGTCGGTCTCAACTTCCTGGTGGCCGCCTTCGTCATCCAATGGTCCACCATCATCCGGGGCTTTCTGCACGTGGATGTCCTGGAGGGCGAGAAGTTCAAGGTCTACGTCCTCGAGTAAGTAGGGTAGACTTCAAACGCTATCATTCCTGCGTATTACGTCATACTTTTGTGACAGGTTTGGCCACGTTGAAGTGTAAATTATAATAATATCACTTGATCAACAAAGTTATGTGACTAATACGCAGGAATGCTCGCAATGCAAGATGAAAGTGAATATATATAATTATATCCGGATACATAATGACTGGATTTATTTTTCGACCAACACTGTTATTTTCGTATGATTTATGGTCACACCCTCGAAAATATGGAACATGAAAAATAGTGGTAAGGTTTAAAATTAATAAAACTATGAGAAACGGAGCTCAGTTCCAAGACAACCAAAATATACGTTACAATTGGTCATTTCTAAATCATATTACGGAAAAGAGAGTTGGTTAAATAAGTTGACAAATAGTTGACTCATATAATAAGCTGAACATTTTAAGGAAGAACAGATTTTAAGGATTTGCATTTTTTCTATTTTCTGCTTTCCAGGATGATGTCGGCAGATTTCTGCGCTGCTGGTGTTTTGATCTCGTTCGGGGCTGTCCTTGGAATGATATCTCCTCTGCAGCTTTTAGTGATGGCCCTGATCGAGGTCGTCATCATTCAGATAAACGAGTGGATAGCTGTGGAGCTGTTCCACGTGAGTCCGGTTCTGATCTGGCGGAGAAACTCTCGTCAAATAGAATTCAGTATATGCCCAGAAAATACAATTGTCTATGCATCTGTTAAGAGCTATATCTTCACAAATTCTAAGAGAAACTATATATCTATGTCACGGTCAGTTAGCATGTAGTATGCAAATATTGACCTGTCGTGATTTGGATCATGTGTCTATGTACCGAAGTCTTAATTTGAGCACGTCTTGCAATTGTAAATTATATACCCTAGTATAAGTGTTTCGTCTACGAAGGATTCATTAATACATTAATTTTATTATTTGCATTTCTGTCTGTCTGTCTTACTAACTATCTGCCTGTGTGTGTCTGTGTCTACCTGTCTCAGTTGCAATTGGACATCCCATACCTACGTGTATATCGTTTCCTGAAGCTCATTATGCTGTCGTAGTAGATAGAAGAGCTTGGAGAAACTATACCCTGGCTCATAGATATTAAGGAAACCTGAGATTCCCTGGCTACCTCGGGCCATGGGTAAGCTGTAAGTAGTGGGGGTGTCCGTGGAGGTCAGCTATATATTGTACATGATCTGTTTCCAGGCGAGCGATGTCGGAGAGTCCATGTTCATCCATGCGTTCGGGGCGTACTTCGGCCTGGCGGTGGGCAGGGTGCTGCACAAGAAGGACATGGAACTGTCTCAGAAGGAGGGGTCTGTGTACGACTCTGATCTCTTCTCAATGATAGGTGAGCTGACGAATGGCTCCAGCGGTATAGACAGTGTATTCTCATAAAACAACCAACGGTGGTACAAGAGATATATAAATATACATTCAATTATACATTTGATCAAGATGGACAATGTTTTACGTATAATTACTCATTAATAAATAACAAATATACGAGTGCCTATAGCTGGCGGTAGCATCAGTAGTCAATGATAGGTGTCTTTGAACATATTTTCTTCAATTCGAATGGTGTTGATTACAAGTTATTAAAACTTAAAAGTAAGCGCTCCAAGAGGAAGAAATTATAGGTCAGCTGGGCAACTTGAAAGGCGAATATCTAGCCGGTAACCAACGTCACATTTCATTTATGGCTAAGCTGGGCCAATGACACTGCCAGTGGAAAGTGTACTTGGCTAATCTGACACCATTGGATGTACGCGATTCCATTGTTATTATAAATATAACTAACATAATAATCTCTGTAATTATTTTTGTTTCTCTAAGGCAAAGCAGTGACAAATTAAATGATGGTTTTTGTTTCATAGGAACTGTTTTTCTGTGGATGTACTGGCCCAGTTTCAATGGCGGCGCGGCGGAAGGAGATGAACAGCACCGGGCTATCTTAAATACCTTCTACTCATTGGCTGCCTGCTGTGTCATGACCTTTGCTGTTTCTGCTGCTTTAAGTAAAAACGGAAAGTTTGAAATGGTGAGATTTGAACAAGCACATGCTACGTTCATGGATAAACATTTTACGTAAAAGTTATAGCATGTTAAATATGATTAATTTGGAAGATTCACGTAAAATCTCAGGTAAAGGAAGGAAACTGAAATAGTGAGATATTTCTGTAGAACCATATCTATAGATTAGCAAGCAAGAAATACATCAAACGTTGCATTGTATATAGTATTATGAAATGAAATTTAAATGCTTTCAGGAACATATACAAAACGCGACGTTGGCGGGCGGCGTTGCAGTGGGGACGTTGGCAAACATGGACATCGAACCGTGGGGCGCCGTCACGGTGGGGTCTGTGGCCGCCATCTTGTCGGTGGTCGGTTTGAAATATGTGACGGTGAGGATTTTCACAACTGTGCATTTATATTAAATTTAGTTTAATAGGAAACACGTATGCGGTGATAAGAGATACGATGTATTTTAACGTGGTACTACATTGTGTGTAAGGGACGCAACTCTGCAATCTGGCAAATCTTCAAACTATTTTTATAGTAATATCTAAAGAAAACCGCTTCTAATGAAATAATTATTCATCTAGGTTGGTTTTCGCTATGATTCAGCTTTGTGTTGGGTCATAAAGGAAATGAACCAAGAGTTAGATTCAAATGCATCTACTATAAACGACATCATTTGTTTGACTAAGTATGCTCGATATTCTGCTCGATATTCTTCTTGTTATTGTGCAGGCATACTAACGGAAACGAACCAAAAGTATATAGTTTCTGTTTGTTTTACCAAATATATGTTATTTTGAACCAACTTACTAGTTTATTTTTATGTACGAACTACCGTTATGTGACACCATGTACAACTGGTTTTGGAATGACCTATTTTCTTCCAGCCATTTTTGCGCAATAAGTGGAAGTTCCACGATACGTGTGGAGTGAACAATCTGCACGGAATGCCGGGATTGATGGCGGGCATAGGGGGCGCTATCGCGGCAGCAGTCGCTACTGAGGAGGTGTACGGGGAGAGGTAGGTAGTCAACACCTTTAGCAGTACTCTCAAATTCTCAATGTTAATTATATCATTGTGTGTGTATATGTTTGTTAGTGTGTGTTGTCACTGTTGTGTGTGTGTTTTGCTTTGTTTTTACTTTTCAATCTACTTTTCATTTTAACCAGTTTTCGCCTTATATTTCAACATCAATTAATTTAATTCCATGTTTTTGTGCTATTCCAGTTTAGTCGAAATCTTCCCTGCGCGTGGCCCCACAATGGCCCCGTTGCCTAGCAACTCTACCGCCACGTACGCACCCCTTCACGGGCTACGGCCTTTGGGACGAACCGGAAGTGAGCAGGCGCTGTACCAGATCTACGCTATGCTCATGACCATAGGAATGGCCATAGTTGGAGGCCTGCTGACAGGTCAGTTTAGTGTCGGCTTCTGGTACTTTCATATGCTTTGTGTTATGGTGGGGTGGGGTAAAACCTGAATCGGATAATCGTGTCGTTATTTGCTGTTTTACATAATTCAAGAACATGGTTTAGTTAAAAGTATATCCAGATTTTAATTTGCGCATCAATATATATATATATATTATCTATGTGTCCAATGTTTGTTTTCTAAAGGTGTCATTTTACGGATGAACATTTGGGACAACCCTAGAGGAAACGCATTATTCAACGATGAGGAATTCTGGGAGATGCCGGAAGAGTACTCACCAGAAGAGTACTCACCGGAAGTGATGGTTGTCAGTCAAAAGGTCCTGAAAGGAAAGAACAACGACACCCGGATGTGAACAGGAACAGTCATTTATGGTGTGAATGTTCACCGAAAACAGATCAAGAACAATCAGACCTCAAGTTCACGTTCAAGAACAATACAAAGCGAGGCACGTCAATCCAAAACGAGGCAAGCAGTCCTTGAATTAGCCATGAAATAGTGCCATAGACTTGTGATCAGATCACGTGACAGTATGATGATGACGTCAGTGTATATTTGACGAGCATTGTCAGCACAACGACGATGACAGCATTTAAAGCGAACTATCCGGCTTTGTACGGACAGTTTTCACGAGTTATTCCAAATCCATCGGGCGGATTGATCTAATTCCTAGTAAAGAGATATAATAGAATTAATACGCGTACACTGTATTATGTCTGTACATATCGGCCTCGCTGCTTTCATTTGCTTATTGTGTGTGCGCATTTGTATACTTGCATATCGACGCAAAAACATGTATGTTTTCCAATTTAGTCTCAAAGCTACTGCTCTACAAAATGTAACATTTAGTATTGGTATTAAAACTATTTGTTCATGGGACCAACATCATGACTATGTTCTGTATCCTTGGATATATAGCAGTAATTCCTGTACCGGAACGATGTATCATTTATATTTAGTTTGACTATTTCCTCTCGTTAAAGGGGCAAGATCATACTTGCATAGGGGAAAATGGTCACTATCGGGGTTATTACATATTCTTAAAGAACAATCTTTCCCCGACATGAGGTAATTTTTTCAGATTTTATAATCCTCGAGAAATATATGTATTTCCTAACCAAATGCATGTACCCCCTCTAAAAACAATCCTTGACGGTCGTCAAGAAATCGACCTCGTCACATGCTGGTAGTCTAGTCGGCTAGTCTATATTTAGATGGGGAAAATACTCTAGTTTTACATTGGCGATGTAGCGTTATATATTAAATTTTATGGTATATTTATTTTTTATTTTTTTACTAACTGCTAATATTATATAGAAAAATAAAATACATATAAAAAAATTATGATTAAATACGTGCAAGTATGATCTTGCCCCTTTAAAGCTCAGCCGCATCCTGTTGAAACAGTTCATACATATGTAGGCTACAGCTAATACATACATATGATTATTTTACCAATGAACGCCATGTCATGATTGCTGCCAATAGGAACTTAAGAAGACTATGTAAGTACTAAGTGTCTACTCAGACTTTGTAAGAAACCTGAATATATTTGCGTGGAATTTGTTGTAGCTGGCCGCGACAATGAGACCTCCCCAGGATAAGTTCAGAGAGTAGAAGATCTGGACAGCGGCCTCCTTCCACACCTAAGTAAAACATCATGGTCGGAATACTCGTTATACTGACACAATGGGTTCACAGTGCCGGTTAGCAATTAAATATTCTGAGGTCCAAAGGAAAGTTTATACATGCATTTCACCCCATTCGTCTATTATTTTAAGGAAACATCGATTTATATTAGTTTAACAAAGTCAACCTATTACAGTAATCCATTTACCGCCTATGTCCTATGCACAAATCATATTCTTGATATTATCTACCGCTGTAAGGAAAATATAAAAGCCTAAAATACGTTTTCCGAATGAACCACGAAAACATTAACCCTCTCCCCGCTGAAGGCAATTTAAGTTGCCCGATCACATTCAGATATAGAACACTTTGATTTTATTCAGCAGGGAGAAGGTTAAAGATGGAAAAGTGTATCCGATTCGATCATTTCTGGTACAACATACTAGTATGCACAACATCTCTGGTGCTACATCTCTTGTACTACATCTCTGGTGCTACATCTCTGGTGGTACATCTCTGGTGCTACATCTCTGGTGCTATATCTCTGGTTGCTACATATCTGGTGCTACACCTTTGGTGGTACATCCCTGGTGCTATATCTCTGGTTGCTACATATCTGGTGTTACATCTCTGGTTCTATATCTCCGGTACTACATCTACCAAATGTAACGGCGTAGTGCAAGTACGTAATCGATCGCATTTTATTTTAAAGGCAAACAGCTTCGTCTCACCTCGGTGTTTGCAAGCTTGGAGACGTCTGGTGTGATGTAGAACATGATGCCTTCGTAATGCCCTTCTTGCATCAGGCCTTTGACCAGCAGAATGACTAGCATTAGGTAGGGGACGGTCGCCGTGAAATACACAACCTATCAGTATAATCACACAATATGCATTACACGCATACACAGTTCAGCAACAGACGTAATATACATATCTTGGCTGTTTCACAATCAGCGTGCCACTTGGGAAATTTGCATAAAATTAGTTGTAATGTGTCATCTGCAGCTGGAGTCTACACTTTAACATTGATTTGTTACTGGTAGATGAAGCTTAAATAGCAATTCAATTGAGGAAAAATGGTAACACTTTCATTAAATGCAAATAAAAAGGCCATATTTCTTACATTTCTGTGTCTCATTTCTTAAAACTACACTTTCTTACCCCAACACAAATAATTAATTGATCTGATTGGGTTTTGCAATCAATGAAAATGTCTTCTCCGGAGTGGATATGAACAACAAGTTGGTGTGAATTGATTTATTTCAACTGCAACCATACATGTATAGTACACTATTTTTTTCAGAATATTCATTAATAAAAACTGTACCTAGCATTATAAAATAGGTGAATCTTGTCCGTCAAAAAATGTCTTCTCCGGAAACTGGTTAGCATGAATGAAATGGACCAAAATACACTTGCTATTTTGCCTGGATGTCATAGAATCACTAAATTCTAATACAATCAGTTATTGTCCAAAATAAATTTTAAAAAGCCTTTGATTCCACTTTCTATTTTTCTATATTATCACCATATATACAAGATATGTCTTCTCATGAAATCATTGAGTTACTCTAAATTTAATACATTGCTCTATTTCTTTTCATATTTTTAATACGTTTAAATTATTTGACACTTATTCTCTGCAAGATAGTGTTCCATTAGTTGATTTAAAACAGAAATATACAGTTCTTGACTGTACATAATGCCATAATGCTTATGTTACTAGACATCATTATTTCATGAACATATTGTCTTCATTCGTTTAATTATGTGGTGTGTTTTTTGTGTGCGTGTGAAATAATAACTCCTATGCTATGAAATGCATTGTGTGTGCCCTTGAGTGCGCCTGTAAGCATATGGTGAAAGTTTTGGTTGAATATCTTAACTCTAAATTTTGGAAGGGTGTGAGACAAATAGAGGTGCACTGATTGTGAAACTGCCTATATTTAAGCTGATCTACCGGTAATTAATTTGCAATACTATAAAATGCACTTCAACTAACATCTATTAAAGGGAAAAAACATAATGATTTAAAAGTATGTTCTTTCAAGCTTTTATGGTCTCTAAAAATAGATTACTCAGTATATTATTATCATCTCAGAAATATATTTAGTTCCTTGTATTTTATGTTTAAAATGGAAACATTTTAAATGGAAATAGACATATCCGAAACCGTCGCTGGTTAGAACTCGTGCATTCGAAGCAAGCCATCATTAATAGGATATATCGACAATCTACATGTTAAAAATACCTTTAAAGGCATAATATCACAGTTGGTTGGCCGATATGGTCGTCTAGCACGGTTTTACCTGAAAATAAATGCA
>JAUTBZ010145284.1:0-12338 GCA_032361785.1 Lepetodrilus galriftensis
AGAGAGAGAAAAAAAAAGAGAGAGATAGAGAAAGGGGAAGAGGAGGAGGAGGAGGAGGAGGAGGAGGAGGAGGAGGAGGAGGAGGAGGAGGAGGAGGGGAGAATGGAGAAGAGGAGAGGGTGAGTACTATGAATCACACTGCACATCAATGCTATTCTGAGTTAATTAGGAACAGCTGTATATGACAGCTACATTCCCCTCCAGTGTTGATGAGGTCCTGACTACAGGTGTATTACTACCGGACACAGCGTCTACTTCACCAGCTTCCAATTGCAGGCTTTAACCCTGACTCAATTCACCGTATCACTAGCCTGTACATAGTGTCACACCTTTATACATAGTGTCACATCCATGTACATAGTGCACACTTACCGACATCTAATCTAGGACAAAATAAAATATTCGCATCTTCACGATTTGAGTAACAATGTTAATTGCATGCTCTTGTCATCAATGTCGTCTTTAATTCCCACGCAAATACATTGACTGAATGTGCGTCATGGTCCCATATTGATCAAATTTGCACATTTCAATATGTTCACACTGACAGGTTTATGTACAGACATATTATTGGTTAGTACTATAGTAGCAACGCATTATACTCATAGGCTGTGGTGATCAATATCTATGACGTCACATTGGCAGCGTCTAGTATTCTATTCGGTTACAAACATGATGTTGTTCATATACCTGTTAGGTAGACATCCTGGTCATCCATCTAACACCCAGTCACACGGGGAGGCCTGTGAATGTTCCAGCTTACCGCGTGTAAGGGACGAAAGAGCAGACTCGGCGATTTAGGGCAGTGGTTGTCCTCATGCCTTTAAGTACACGAAGATCTCTGCTACCCCTCTGAATTATAGTTAATCAGGAAATGGTTCATGATCTTTCAATTCTTTGTACACATGTTATACCGTCAGAAAGATGAACATGTATTTTCTCTGGTTAATGATCTGTCCTCGGAACATCTACTGAAGATGTTGCTGAAGGGCCCTGTCAGATGGCTGAAGACGACGGGACATGTTGATGAAAGACTCCGAACTATGATGATGGGGTTAATTAAGTACAATTATCGTAGGTTTAGTGAGAATGGGGCGACTGATTCGGATTCACAGCGAGAAGCTGCACGTTGTCAAGGCAGGTCTTGCTCACAGATCTGGCGAGTTGAGTGACAGGAGACTGTGAGGCTGATTACAGCGCACTTCCAGTCTAGATCTAGCAGGGAACAAAACTACACTTAAGAATATTGTGTGCCCTGAAATAAATGCAACGTTAAATATATTTGGTGCGGAAGTAATATTCTATTGCAATTATGTATGACTTTCCTCCGAACTCTTGAGTAATGGCGGCACATAAATACAGATAGACTCAGTAATGATTGGTCAACTCTATTTATTCGTTAAACACTCATTGTGACACTACATAATAACATCTCGCAGTTTATAGAAACCAATACTCTTGAAACCTCAACCAGTGCACTTAGGATCAGCTAATTCAACCATGCCTGAAGGCGGCTCCATCCTTGCTCACCTCTTCAACGTGCAAATACTCTCACAAAGTCCAACGTATATTGTTTTAGTAGTGGTCACTACGACTATTAATGGATTTGACTTAGTTTCAGAAGATGAGAAACTCGATAAAGACTTGTTCAGACTTTGAGATAATACGAAGGCGTGGGGGTATCTTTAATCTTATTGCTAATAGAAGATGTATTTTAGTAGTGAAAAGTTCTTGGGCATCAATTAATGGATAGCAGATCTTATCTTTCTGAGATTATTATCTGTTTCACACGTACTTTGCTGTAGTTAACATTTGGAATACTAGTAGATGAACAGAGAGACACGATTGGTAAACTCGTGAATTCAAGGGATATGCGTTAATAAATGTGAACTTAAATTCTAAAGACTATAACTTCACAGAGTGAATCAATATGTGACAACTTAGAAATACTAATTAAATTGACTCACTTCTTCGAATGAACGCTTACTCAACCAGTAAATATTTATTACTAACACGAGGTGTTCTATTGGACATTTCATCACTCCATTGTCACCTTAAGGTTGGTCGTATGATGAATCGAATGCCACCCCAGAGTCGAGCCGAGTGCTCCTTGCACTTGCGCATTAGCGCTAAAAATGTTTAAAAATAAAACAACAAGAACATATTATCTGAAGAGTTGACGCCATCACTGAACAATCATAATGACGGTCACTCGGATCGAAGTACATGTATATTTATGATTAGATGACTTGGGCAGAAAAGAATGAATACATAGCACACCTGAGTCTTCCAGACACTCTGTGACACTCTGTGACACTCTGTGACACTCTGTCTCGGGCAGTGCGTTCCTGTGTTGAGTGTTCAACTCGAGTGTCGTGTTCTTGGCGCTTCATTTGAATTCCCTGCACTTTAGTCGACACTCGTGTCCAAACATAGAGATTAATTTCTTGTTATTCTAGAACTTCCTGGTGGATAACCTTACAGACAAGCCCGGAAAAAAGTACTTGGAAAATTATGCTGTTTTAAATTTCATGCTTGGACAGGGTTTCGTAGATTATTATCAAAATGGCTTAAAATAGATGGTGACACAAACTCAGTCATATACATATAGTTGGAGTAGGGTGGACTAGTGACTAACAACATATTAATGAACTGACATTGCATCAACGTCTACACGCATTCATAATGGCTTTCATATTACACTACTGCAGTATCCATATTCTGTTAGAAACGAGTTAACATTAATAGACCTAATATACAGAAGGTTATATGGATGGCAGTACTCGTAACAATATGTGTAAACAAACACACTCTATGCCCGGAAATGAGCTTATTTATCGATAACAGGTAATTTGGAAGGAAATCAATCACTGTAAAGGTGTACGATCATCAGTTGTTTAGGTTTGAATTTATGTTTGAGTGACATTAAGTTACGAAACAAAGTACACCAGTATGTAATGTCCAATTATTACACTACTACATTTGAAATGCCAATAGGATATTCTAGATCTTCCTTATGCTGTGCGTGGAAACTCAGTAACCAGTTCATATTTCGACGAACGTGTGCAATTCCATGTACATCTTCGATATGTTTTTCTTTGAAGCTTAATCAATTTCCATTCCCGGTATAAACTGCTCAGTATGTGCTAGAGATACGATACGACATCATTGCTCAATTGGTTTACATAATTATGAAGTCACGCGGTGCATGTTGAGCCATGCTTCTTATTTGCATCACGTATGGCCTGTGTTTCACGAAAGGGGTGTATATTTTCGTTAAACGCAGGCCTGATAGTTAAACGTAGTATATTAATAAACCTACTGTAACTTACTAATTTATATAAAATATGTCAATTTCCTTGTCAGAATATTATTATTATTATTTCCTATGGGTTAGTAATATACAAATAATCGACATCACTATTTTAAATGACTACTTAACTGTGATTCTCAATATATATCGACCCAGTCTTTTCTAACTTGTTTGTGACATTGACATCTTGGTGTGAAGCCTGGCAGATACAAATCTCAAGTCCCGTGACATTACCTGCATGAATAAGAACGACAGGGACAACTGAGATATGTTTAAATGACATTTTACTGTAACAGATATTTGACATAAAATTAATCATTAAAACTAGTAACCTGATCGTATATAAGTCCACGATCAACATGTTTTCGCCAGTTTGTATCAACCTTTACCAACAGATGCTCGAAAGAACATTGTGGTGGAAATGAGTGTGTAGATGCATGTGCGAGCTAGGCGGTTCTTCCAAAGTTACCCTTCCGGACAAGTAGCAGGCATTTCATATACTAGTAACAGGCATTTCATATATAAGTAGCAGGCATTTCATATATAAGTAGCAGGCATTTCATATATAAGTAGCAGGCATTTCATATACAAGTATGCCATCTCGTTCTCAGTGTGTCACAGCAAGAATTGGTTGCATTTGAACAAAGCTGTAATAGATAATGATAAATTAGAAATGTTGGAGTCCTGAAAGTCAGGGCTAAATTCAGATTGCTGGGATGTTATTTGTTTGGAATCACTATTTGAACCCCTACACACGGAAGCTACTCAACGCAAATGGCATGGATTGCAATTCCATTGTTTATACAGAAATGGAACACTTTAAACGATTAGTTGACACAAACAATCCACGTTTTTCGGAGGATAATTAATAGATTGTAAATTCACCGTTAGAACACTGACTAGCCAACCTCGCGTGACAGTGTAACATCCGAATCCTGCTCCCTGCGTGTAGTGTCCTGCAGTCAATTTCCCCGTAAACTAGGACGTAATGGGAATGTAATGCATTTGTTGTAAGATAAAGCGATGTTAAAATACGATAAGCTTTAAAAGTAAATTCTATATTAACTACTGTATACAGGTTAATAAAATATTCTGTTTGTTTCAACGTTACACTATGAGATATGATGACACTGATCTGAAGGGGAAACTAATTAGTAGGATGCGTAATATTGAATCTGATATTGACATGGACGTATATGGAAACAGCAGCAATTCCGTGTCCATATACAGATATATATAGCGGACGTTATGTCTCTGACAACAATAAAGCTATATCTATGTATAGAATGGTACCAGCTGTCCATACTTGACGTACTTAAATACCCCGGCAGACCTATATTACTTGTGACACCTTTGACTATTTCACTAGCACAATGTATGCATAATTAACTAGCACAACATATGCCTGTTTGTAACTAACCTAAACGTATTTTACGAGTACCTAATAGTATATTACTGGTAGCAAGTATTTATAAGTATATCAATACCATCATGAAATGTATAAACATATTTCACAACTTGTACCACACATTATGCGGAGGTAGAGTTTTTGTATATAGATGTAGGTAATGCCGGTAGTTAATAGTTACCGTTAAGGCAAGCGGGTCGGGCTTAAGTGAAATTTGACATTGTCGAATTTCAATAACACTCGCAAATTTCAAAACACCATTTATGTATCTCCGAATTAGACACAATAATGAGTTCAGTATTGATCTAACAGAGTTTACATTCTTAAAATACCAAGATATGTAGAAAAATATATTCTAACAGTATTTGCTTTTCTGATGGGCCACAGACGAATAAGCCTCACAATGTACTATTGTACCCACCGTGGCACGACAAGTGATGTAAAGCACACTATGGTTAGTAGATCCCCTGTAGTTCTGATTTAGTGCAGTCTGTAATCAGTGCCACACACAAACATTGGATATCATATTTAATACAGAAATACTTCCCCGCGAGACCTAACAAATATAGAGTATCTACCACCAACTAAACTGCAGGTCGTAATCATTACACTTAATGACTACAATCTCCAGTATTACAAGACGAATCCATGCTAGTGTCTAGCATTTGATAGCCTAGCATACACGCGAGGGTTCCTACAGCCTAGAGGACTATCATCATCTGACAGTGGGCCGTGATGGAGAGAAGCTCTGCGCGTGAACACAACCAACTCCGCCGTAACCATCCAATGACCGTCGGATGTTTTACACCAAGAGAGGTGTTTGTATTACTAAAGCAGAGCAGACAACTTCACAATACCAGTACATGTCAGAGAATTAACAACACGTGCTACTAGACCTACAATACTTCATATATGGTTTTAAGAATGTATTTGGTACGAAATGGACAAGATTATGGTTAGGAGATCGTGCTATCTATTCCGTGAGGCGTACAATATGAATGCATTATTACGAAGCAAATGAGATGTTCCAATCAGTTGAATGCTTCTATATGTGAACGCCTGGGTTAGGAGAGTTAGGAGAGAGAGGACATAACATATAGACTACAGTGCAGCGTGCACGTTTCTTTACCCCTGTAGTGTCACACGTTTGTGAAAACAAATTCTATGTTTAATAATTGAAGTACAATTTTACTGATATAGTTTTAAAAAAGCCTATATATACTCATACATTCCTTGTTAAAGTGACAAGATACTTTTTCCATGGTCAAAGGTAATTAACAAAGTTATTACATATTCTGAAACAACTTTCAAAACAAATATGATTTCTCCCAGAGGTTTTACTAATCTAGAAATATGTTTCTGTAACAATTATGTACACCTTCCCTCAGACATCGGGTAAGCACCATTCTGACACAATGTCCTATACTTCCTTGTGTTCCCAGTACAATGGTGGTCCACGGACCAAACTAGGATCAGTCTATATATAGAACTAAGAACAGGGCAATGTTGTCATTATAATGGTAGATTTGTGCTTGATTTCCCCTAGTTTGCAATACTATGCCGAAAACGAAACAATTTGTAATAGTGCAAGCAAACATTATCTTGCGCTTTGACTATTTCATCATTATATAAGAAGATTCAAATAAATAGCATCTATAGATTATAAATTACCATCTTTTAATTATTTGACGAGATATTTTGTTTTCTAATGAAACTAAAGTTAAATACCCATTGCGTTTTATCATCCCTATAACAACCCAGTAACAACCCAATTACAACTCTGCTATCCTCGGGCATGGCTTCAATATCACATTGTCTCTGTACTTATACTGTAATCTGCTATGTTTATAGAATGCTTCTTCAATCTTCTCAAAGAACACACCAAAGCCATATCTTACACGTTGGCTGCGAAAGCTCATTTTCTGTTGGATCCAAGTGGAAGACGTAAAGGTCTGCGTTCCCTGAGAGCTATGTGCTGACCATCCAATGAGAGTGGCGAGCAGGAGGCGAGGGAGGGTGCAGTGGTAAGCCGTTGTCTTGTCGCCAGACTAGCATCGCATGGATACAACACGAGGGCTGGCTATTGATTCACATGTAAGGACTTGAGCACATAGTCCTCCTAGCACAGTCCACTCACAGACCGCAACTCGTAATGAGGTCTCACAGTCAGGCTCTTTTGTAGTTTCTTGCTAACTTTATTTCTTTGGTTAAAGTATTGTTGAGAAGTGAGAGAGCTCTCATTTAATTGCATGGTTTACTTTACACTGTGGCGGTGAAGTTATAAGGTTATAAGATCAATGGTGTTTGAAGATGCAGCTCATATGGAAAGTGTGACTATGGATGTGAACACGTCTGACACTGGGGGCACGGACCTGGATGTGGGGTCACGTGCCACACTCATCTGCATGTACACGGTGGTGTGTGTGACTGCAGTGGTGGGGAACACGGCGGTGTGCTACCTCGTGTTCGTCCAACGTCGCATGAGAACCGTCACCAACTTCTTCATCGCCAGCCTTGCTGTCAGCGACATGCTGATGGCTCTGGTGTGTATCCCCTTCACCTTCGTCGCCAACGTCCTCCTGGACCACTGGCCGTTCGGACCTGTCTTCTGTCCAGTGGTCACCTACCTCCAGGTCGTCGTCGTCTTTCAGAACGCCTACACGCTGCTGTCAATGAGCATGGAGAGGTACATAGCCATCATGTACCCCTTCCAGGCCCGCCTGGGCAAGCGGAAGTGTCTCTACGTCATCGCCATGTGCTGGATCATGGCGTTCCTGACTCCAATTCCCACCGCCGTCACCTCCAGGGTGATCCCGAGCACCAGTGACGACCTGAATGAGACGCTGTACCTGTGTAGGGAGGAGTGGTCGGACACGCAGAGGTTCTCCTACACGCTGACCATCATGGTGCTGCAGTACTTCGTGCCGCTGCTGGTGTTGCTCTACACGTACATGAGGATCGTGCACGTGGTCTGGCTGAAGGAAGTACTGCCCGCGGAAGCCGGGATGCAGGATCCAAGGAAGAAGGCAAGTCACGCACACCACTGTCTCAGTTAAATCATATAGAAACTAGACATAGAAATATAGAACTTTATTGAAACATCGCTATTGAAACATATCCCTGGTAAAATTGCTTTCAGCTATACCTGGGATAACATTGGAGTCAAATGTACCTGGTATCAAGCTATTGGCACATGTACTCGAGATAGTATTGTTGTCAGATATACCATAGATATACCATGTAGAGCATTGCTGTCAGATTGTCGGGTAAACCATTTCAGTAGATGGTCGCAGTATAATATTGTGTAGGCTATCCCCGCTGAAAGCAACTAGAGATACACTAATGAACAGCGCTTTTGCTTAATCCAGCAGGGAGTGGGGTTAATTAAGTTCTTAATACGTGAACATGACCTACCCAAAATATGTCTCCCCTGTTTTAACTTAACGTTCCGACGCAAGACTCGACACTCTAATTTCCTATCAGATAGCTCAGATTAGGTCTCGTGCATGGAAACGTTTACCATCTAAAGTTGCATGTCCTCTAATGGAATAATATTTGTGGAGACTGCTACTATTAACATGAGAACTGACTGATGTTAAACACGGTGCTGCAGCCACAGGGGAATGATTGTCATTGCACTAATTAGTAAATACATGCAGGCTCCCTCCACCCAGGCTGAAGCATATTCCAGTGCTCATACGTCACCAAACAGCTTTAGCAAACGTATCTGGCCCAGAGATTACGAAACTTCTTTCAGTACGATTTCAAGCTCAGATTTTATATGGGGATTTGTGAAGGAAATTCTGATCGAGTTGAGCATGAATTCGTACTCGGGAAGGTTTCGTAATCTCGGGGCCTGGTCACGTACACGGACAACTTCATACTGCTCATTACAAGGTTGTAAGAACATATATTTTGCATCGAAATCATTTATCATTTTGGGATTTATTTAATAGAATGTTTAATGGTTAGATTATAACTCACAATGTTATTTAAGGTGAAATGAAAGGTTTTTATGCTCCTCATTTGTGGACCTACAATACATATTCTAATATTACATAATAATAGTAAGAATAAATACGGAATAACCTACATATACATTATTTACTTTACCAGTTGCCTGTAAATTATCATTCTATTTGAATAGTATTTAAATTAAAAGCCCCGGTGAAGTGCGCATTCATTATTCTTGGTGGTTCAGTACACTATTAAGCCCAACGGTTGATGTATGACTGGGCCACTGGCACTGTTGCGCTGTCATTATGTCATGCAATCTACAGTATGATACTATCACCAGTGTGAATGATTCTCAAGAGTCAGATACTTAGAATACATACCTATACATCAGCACGACACATCCGACCGCAGTGCAGAGGTACGCTATAAAACATCTTAGTATTAAAGACTATGAGGCTTGAATTTATACAACAGTGAAATAGAAATATTCAAATAATATGTAAATCCATAACTAGCTAATACATTAGAGCTAAGGTAACGATATCAGCAATGCAATATTTCCATACAACCACAACTTATGTCAAACATGGTGGTCACGATGGACGAGCAACAGCAAGAGCAGGCACGTGTAATACATTCACCATCTGCAGACGCACACACATAATATTACTTTCATATTATTAATGAAGGTTTTCTCCGACATCAGTGATTTCCACAGGGAAATTAATTGCAAAAGTTTATTTGAAAGGATAAAATAAAGATGTATGCGAAATGTATGAGGTTGAGGATGGCATTTGCATTCATGAAGAGTACACGAGATCTGGGGGCAGCATAGAGTATTAAAGGAAAGAATAGTGCAAATGAGACATTATAGGATTTGTGAATACAGTAATTGGTGTTTAAGGACAGTATTGAATCGCTGAGGACAATATTGCCTACTCGAAGACAGTGTGGGATATTTGAGGAAGGTGTGGATGGGATAATTGAGGAAAGTATGGGGCACTTGAATAGGATATTGGACGTTCACACTATACTGTATGGGAGTTCTGAAGACAGAGGACTATTTGGAATCAGTTTGGAATATTTTTGGACCGAGTGGCGCATATGAGGAACAGGTGAAGCAATGATGATGCGTGTACGACACGTATAGAGTCATTCGAGCACATCTTCTCATGTGCAGTCAATAGCATGGATACGATACCGGACGCGAAGGTAAAAACGGGCTGGTTTGCCGAAATCGACACAGTCGTTAGAAGGCGACCGGAAAAATACACAAATGAAGAAGAAGGAGAAGAACGCGAGCCGCCGGGTGTGTCGTATGTCCAACACATCTACACGTCTACTGTGATATCCGGCTTTTAGGGAGGTATTATTTAAGACGGAATATAGCTGTCCTTTCATTATTAATATTGAAATGTACTCCAGAGATCTAACACAGTAAAATGCCTGTAGGAGACAAAGGGAGATTACTCGCACGTTAGATTACTCGCACGTTAGATTACTCGCAGTGTATGACGTCCGCCACCTCCATTCTTCAGAACTCAGATAATCCCAACACTTCACCTTCAGCTTACTGACTTGATAGGAGAAACTGTTTTCTTCTTAAAGCACAAAGTGTGTTTGACGAGTCTAGTGGCCCATGGCAATAATATGTCAAACAGATCGATCTATATTTCCTGAAAGAGTGACCGCCACGCTTTAAAGTTGACGTGAAGCAAACGTTACATAGCGTGGACCTGTCCTAGGGTTATGAAGATACTAGTACTAGTCAGAGAATGACGTTTTATAATCAGTGCCGTTTCAAATCCCATGTAAAAATTATATCTGAGTTCACATACTGTTTTACTTGTGATTTTAAGATAAGTTCCAAATGTGTAATGCTTGTCCTTCAAGGAGGATAACCTGTAACAACTAGCTAGGTGGCAAGTAACAGGAACAACGGCTAAACCATATACTAGTACATAGAGGATATTACACGATGGTCTATTTAATGTCAACTTTATGTCCCGAGTGGCATTATTTCACGAGGGACATAACGTTGATATTAAATAGAACATCGTGTAATATCCTATGTTTTATTAATGTAGATTCAGTCGAAAACAATGTTTTACTGATAGCCACGAATATATATGCGGACTAATACAAGTCACCTCCAAATCCAGTTTACTACGCGTCCGAAAGATTATATAACAATGACACGTAGTTCAGATAAAATGTGTTGATTAACGCGATTATAAACTTCCATGAAAACTATTTCTTATTGCAATATATATGAGTGGCGAGAAAGAAGAACACTTCCCTAAGTACCGTTATTAATTATTAGTTTACAAATATTACAGTCTGTCAGTGCGGGCGATAAGGTGTTGACATGTTGATGTAAACATCGATCACCTGATCGTGCTCGTGTGGTCGACAGGGCCACATAGACTACTAGAACTAACGATCAAGATTGAATTATATTACATCACTAAATAACAACGTGTGGGTGGATAAATCAAGCTTAATTATTCTCAGATCGAAATTCGTTTGTCCATTATCCAGGTCTATCAACCGTGATATTATGCCTACTGCTAATTCCTAATACTAGTTTCGGTTTTGTGACTTGATTTGGTACTGTCATCTAGGAATATAACCTAGCTGTATACAACATATAGTATGTTTACAGCTTTGCCGTGTAACATTATTAATAGTTGTACAACTATGCTGAAAGAAACGCTCGTAAAATATACAACACATGATCAAGTTCCTTTCGCACATTATTTATAGGTACCTAATATATATAACCGTTGACTGTTCGCCTATGTATTGCTATACAAATACGTAACAGGGGTAACAATAATATAAGTGTACAGTTCCAGATAGCCAGGAGGGCACCTTATTCTGGAAACTAGAGTGACCTCTTAAACATCTGAGGACCCTTAATTTTAATGAAACAAAAATAATTGTATTAATAAAAATAAATAATAAAAAAAACTTTTGAATGCGACGTCAAGATGCTTATCAATAATCATACCAGAAACATATTACCGGTAGGTATACCTCAATTGAGGTGTGAATATGTGCAATTATGTATATTTATACGTAATAAACTTAGATTTATGTTTATGTTTAGCAGTTTTAAAAACATCTCACAAGAACGGACAATTGAAAATCAAGAGGGCCAAACGGACACGCCAGAAATGAAGTTAGCCTTCCCGACAGTGGTTTTAAGTGCCTTTGCCCCGCGGGCAGGCGTTATTTACACACCTGCGTAATGTAATTATTAACGGAATAATATCACAGATATTCATCAACGCTTGCTTGCAATTCCTTCATACATCAGTTGATGATGCATCAAAGACAAGATAAATAGCGAAACGTTCCCTTTATTCATATACAATATTAATATTTTGATAACTATTGAGTACTGAGGACTAAGTACCTCAGTAAATAACAACTTTTGGGTGGATACATCAAGCGTAATTAGTCTCGGATCTAAATTCCCTTGTCCAGTATACAGATCTATCAACTGTGATACCATGCCTGTACTACGTACCGTATATTTAAAGGCATAATATCACAGATATTTAAGGTCGTTTGGGAATAGTTCTTAGCTACAACTGCAAAATACATTCACTTGACATACATAAAATCATGTTTGTACTTCCAAAAACCTTTCCA
>JAUTBZ010145295.1:0-12334 GCA_032361785.1 Lepetodrilus galriftensis
TGAATGAATGATGAATGAATGATGAATGAATGATGAATGAATGATGAATGAATGATGAATGAATGATGAATGAATGACGAATGAATGATGAATGAATGGTGAATGATGAATGAATGATGAATGAATGAATGATGAATGATGAATGATGAATGATGAATGATGAATGATGAATAAATGAATGAATGACTGATAGATGATAAAAAACTATCCAAGTCAGGTGGTATTTCTCAGAATACACAGTTTCAAATTTACCTTTAAGATCACATCGTGATATATGGGTAATGTATTCAGTGTATCATGTTCTACACGAGCAACGAAAGATTACCGTGAAAATTGGGGATGCTAATTCTGTTGGGGATGTTATAAAACCGCTTAGCAACAATGACGTGTTACAATACATGTGTTCCTTTAAATATTTCTATCAGTACTGTATATATTTTATATTTGGCGATAACTGGTTATTACTAGTATAGAGATTATAACTTCAAGTAATATTTGCAGTTTCTCAGAAGAAAAAAAACCACCGAATAATAAACTCATAATTATATGGCTCGGTTTTACAGGTGCATTTCTCATCCCGTACTTCATTGGAATCGTAACATGCGCTGTGCCAATTTTCTTCCTGGAAACCACGCTTGGTCAGTTTTCCAGCAAAAGTGCTGCTCACGTATGGTCCATGTGCCCACTATTCAGCGGTAAGTGCTGCCCACGTATGGTCCATGTGCCCACTATTCAGCGGTAAGTGCTGTTCACGTATGGTCTATGTGCCCACTATTCAGCGGTACACCCAGAGAAGATTAGAAACTCCGAGCTATGGCTTTTGCTTCTCTTCGTTTCTTGCAATTTCTGTAGCACAAACTATTACTAGTATATTACTTGGACACAAATCATATTAACATTGGATTTATTTCAATTTCAGGAATAGGATGGGCACAGGTTATTGTTAACGCTGTTGGCACGCTTCCGTACAACCTGCTAATGGCGTGGAGCATCTACTACCTGGTAAACTCCTTCAAGTCCGTGTTGCCCTGGTCAGAGTGCGGCAATTGGTGGAATACAGATCTGTGCGTCACTAAGGTCGGCATCAGTGACACGGACAACGTCACCTTGATGAACGACACCACGACAGCGAGCCAGCGTTTGTTAGATTCCACTTGGAGGAAAGCAAACACTACTCTCACGGCGTCGGAGGAATTTTGGCAGTAAGCGTATTGGACCATATTCACGTACATACTCATACAGTTCTTGCATAAATAAGCCACGCCTTGATGTATGAGTAAGCATACCATACTCACATACATGCTCATACAGTACGCACACAAATAAGACTGCCTTGATATATGAGTAAGAATACCATACTCACATACATACTCATACAGTACGCACACAAATAAGACTACCTTGATATATGAGTAAGCATACCATACTCACATACATACTCATACATTATTATCATTAATAAGCTTGTCATGATACATGAGTAATCATACCATACTCACATACATACTCATACAACACTCCCATAGATAAGCATACCATACCATACCATACCATACATACATACTCATACTATATATTTCTTTTAGCTTGCCTTGATGTATGAGTGTGCATACCATGTTTATATACATACTCATACAGTACTCACATAAATACGCTTACTTTGATATATGAGTAAGCATACAATACTCACATAGATACTCAAACAGTACACACTACACACATAAATACGACTGCCTCGATGTATGAGTAAGCATACCATATTTACATACATACTCATACAGTACTCACATGAACAAACCTGCCTTACGATAATGGTATGCCTTACAAGCATGCCATACTCACATACATACTCATACAATACGCACATACATAAGACTGCCTTGATATTTGAGTAAGCATATCATATTCATATACAGTAGACCTCGAATATACCGGCCTCGGATAAACCGGACACTCGCATATATATACTAGTAACGGACTGAATCCCAGGTACCGTCTAACGCTAATTGCGGCATATATATGCGTATAACGGACTTCGCACATAACGGACAGAAATAGCCGGTCCCAATGAGTCCGTTATATGCGAGGTCTAATGTACATGTATTGTCGGCTGAACGCACCCCAGGTACAACACGTTGAGGATCTCCCGGGGAATGGACGACATCGGGTCTGTACAGCTCCACCTGGCGGTGTGTCTGCTCGGAGCCTGGATACTGGTGTTTCTGTGTCTCATGAAGGGCGTACAATCCATCGGAAAGGTAAGCGGAGTCACCAGTCACGTGATTTTGGTTTGGTTCATCCTCTGAAATTCATGGTCATTGCCTACTGCTATAAAGCAATAAGGACAATCCGTCAAAGGCCTTGGGGCCATGTCTCCCGATGCTATGACATACGTAAAATTCTACGTAGTTAAGTTGTCCGGCAGATCCAAAAGATTTCTCCCACAAAGGCTTAAAGGCATACTATCACAGATGGTTGACCTATATAGTGGTCTAGTACGGTTTTACCTGAAAATAAATACATTTGTTTTGACTACACCCTTACTTTATACAACTTTATACAACCACTTATTCCACATGTCTCACAAGTTATAACTATTTTAATATTTATATTGCTATTTATTATTTATCTCGACGTTACCATATTTGTGCCAGTGGTCGTAAAAGGTTACTTTGACCGCGTTCAATGCTTAGAGTTGTCTCCCTTAGTCAAGAAACAACAGGAAATGTGAGATGTTGCGGGTTATACAGGAAGTATAAACTGCAATGGAATTTTAACTATACTACAGCGATAAAACGATACTAATGAAATCAGTGTTGTTAGTAAGATATTGTGTTGTTTCAGGTTGTGTACGTCACTGCGTTGTTACCATACGTCATAATGAAGTCAGTGTTGTTAGTAAGATATTGTGTTGTTTCAGGTTGTGTACGTCACTGCGTTGTTACCATACGTCCTAATGTCAGTGTTGTTAGTAAGCTATTGTGTTGTTTCAGGTTGTGTACGTCACTGCGTTGTTACCATACGTCCTAATGTCAGTGTTGTTAGTCAGATCGTGCATGATGCCCGTAGCTATTAATGGAATCGTCTACTTCCTAAAACCAGATTTCCAGAGACTTCTCTCGGTTCAGGTAAAGTGTCATAAAATCACCATACTCTCGCCATTTATATCGCATTTATTTATTTGCTGCTATACATTTTGTAATTGGTGTTTAGAGGCGCTTTCAAGATTATTTTACTTATATCACACCTTGTAAGTTTAGGGCAGGAGGAAACTCATTTACATAACTATCTGGTTATCGTTTCTCGAAGCTCTCATATCCACTATGAGACCATTGCGCTCTATTAGAGATCGCTAGGAGAGTCCGATTCTCTGCCTCAGTGAAGTAATGTTAGAAAAAAAAGGATTACATTTTGATTTCCACTTGTTGTATAATATTTAAAACAATTATTTAAGGTTTGGCTGGAAGCGCTTATCCAGGGCTTTTACTCTCTTGGATCCACGTACGGTAACCTTACTACAATGAGCAGCTACAACAAATTCCGCAACAACCATGTTCGGTAAATAATCTCATTTCAAATTTTCAAATACTAGTACTCATCTCAAATATTGAAATCGTTGATGTTAAGACCTATGTTCTTTTCATAAAACAAAACAACTAACACTACTAAAAAAAACAACCCAGTAAACAATAAGACATCCTCGAACTACCCGTAACCTGACTGAGGCTATATTTCGTCATACTAGCCTGGCATTCGAGGATGACAATAAGTAAGCTACAGTAATATGTAATATGGGTAAAAGGAAATGCATTGTGATTCTAACTTACACTGTTTAGAATACTAGTACATGTATTGACAAAACTAACATTTTAAAATACACGTGGATCCCGGAAGTTTTTCTGATAAATATTGTTTAAAATCTTTTTTAAATGTTTCCTGATAATTATTGTTTAAAAATAAAACCAACAGGAACCGGATGCACTGACATTTTCATATTGAAAATGGCGATGGTTATTTTCTATTAATAGAGACATTGTTATCGTGAGTGTTCTCGGGGAAGCCAGCAGCATATTCTGTGGCTTTGTTGTCTTTTCGTCACTTGGCTTCATGGCCCATCAAGCCAACGTTCCCATCTCACAGGTTGTGTCTTCAGGTAAGAGATGGTTATCTTATTGTACTTCACCCAATAGCGGATTCCTTGGGAGATATCATTTGTTTGAGATCATGCCTCGAGATTACGAAACTTTTCTGAGTACGATTTCACGCTCAACTCAAAGTTTTGTTCATAAAACGTCATGTACATTTGTATTGAGCTTGAGCATGAAATCGTACTCAGAAAGTTTCGTAATCTCGGGGCCAGGCGATGTCTTCTAGAAATTATCTGATTCAACGCTTTCTTTTTGCAATTCGCTTGGATGAGATGTCATTGCAATTAAATTGTTCCTCGACGAACAATCAATCAACATTTTGCCTATTTAATTTATTTTTAGATTTTGCTCAGATGATATTTCTTCCATTGAGAAAAACTCAAATCCAAACTCAAGTTACAGCACTAATAAGTCAATGAGATAAATCTCAGCTGAGCAAGATTTCTGAAATCTGGGCCAAGACAGATTATTTATGTAAAAAGCAACGTTTTTCATTCTTTCGTCACTCAATGTCTGATATGAACCAGGGTATCGTTTCTCGAAGCTCTCTTAGCCGCTAAGGGACCATGGGACTCTTAGCAATGTGTTAGCTATCGGCAAAGAGAGCGCTATGGTCCCTTAGCGGCTAAGAGAGCTTCGAGAAATGATACCCTGCTCTTTAGGGCATTTCTGGTTGCCTCCAGTATGGAGAGGGTTAAGGACAAACTTCCTGCTATTGAAGCACCCCCACTGCCGATCCTGGGATACGAACCAGAGTTGCTAAATTGGGAATCCAATGCTTCACAGAGCCAAAGAGGTAACCCTGGATACTGAGACCAGTAGGAGCATGCCATATTTAATCACACCTGACTACACTATTATGCAGACTAAAGTTTATCACAGACGGACAGCCAACTAGTCTAACAGAAATACCAAACAATACACGTATCAAAGCAAAGACTTGCTGCAACAATCTTTCATTATCGTTGTTCGATCAAATGTACTCACATTTTGACCAGTAATCACATAACTAAACAGAACCACAATAATAGTACCATATAAACAACAGAGATCATTTCCACCAATTGCCAGTGTATCATTATTTAACCTTCTTTAAGCCTGAAGGCAACAGGAGATGCCCTATTGAGCAGAGCTTGCACAGCGAAGGAAGTTGCACTTGTAACAAAATTATCAAATAGATTTGAATGCCTCTTTGGCAAAGTTCTCTATTAAATATATAATCAATACAAATAATTATGGACTAGTTGCCCTTTTTGGACATACTATTATTATCTTAACAACAAAGAATTTCCAAATGTCTATATAGGCTCCAGGTACTCTTCAAGAACGTGTAGAACGCATTGGAAGAAGAATGGCATCAAATTCTTCAAGACTAGTTCCAATGAGTTCTTCAAGACTAGTTCCAATGAGTTCTTCAAGACAAGTTTAGTAGAAAGCTTCCACACAAACTATTTGCCCGCCCTTAATTTATTTTGTTGAGTATATATAATATATATGCAAACTGGTGTCCAAGACCAACTGTTGAACCGTTGGTCGACTTCTTATTAGCTTGCACTAAGCAGGAGACTAGGATTACGTGGAAACAGAGCTTATTAAAAATACGATAGCATTCGCGTCTATCCAAAATGAAATTTGTGTTGGCTTAAAAAGAAAAAAAAACAGGACTTTTCTCAGAAGCAAAAGAAAAACGGAAGTTCTAATGCCTGGTTTAACGACAGCTTGATTCCATGACAGGTGAAAAGTCTGACTGACATTTGCTGTTCTTCTTCCTAAGGTCAGTTCCTGGGTAAAGAAACATGCACTTTATGCATTTGCAGATGTCTTTGGTTTCCTAATGCTGCCAATGCACACTGACAAAGTAACTGCAATAGGCACATGTAGAATTCACAACCATTTTCTAAGTGTTGTTTAACGTGACGACAACAAACAACATTGATGACAAGACATGGCATAAGCCCAGGAATCGTAGGAATGGTATCTGTGTTGGAATATTAGATATGACAGTCATATCGAGCTCTGAATTAATGACTAGTTTAGTTCACAGTCACTGTAATTAAGATCACAAAATATGGAAGTAAAAAAAACCCAATGCATTGATGGAAAATTATGTTTCATGACTGAATGCATCAGCATTTAAAACGTCTTGTAGAAAAGTAACGTGTTCTTTCACTTGTATTTGGTATTGAGAAATGACTTTCACAGATTGAATGAGTAGACTTTTACTGGGATGGGTAGACTTTTACTGGCCTGGTATGCGAGCCAATATGACATGACATGACATGACATGACATGACATGACATGACTCGACCCAACCTGACACAGGTGCCAGTCAATTCAGTTATTTCTCCATTTTTAATTCGTTACCTGCAGTCATGTTATGCTATATACCACAGTCCTAATATATACGGTACCACTAAAAACTAGACTCCTGTCACAGAATTCAGTAGGCTCTTATCACAAAATTCAGTTGCATCCTGTCACAAAATTCAGTTGCATCCTGTCACAGAATTCAGTTGCATCCTGTCACAAAATTCAGTTGCATCCTGTCACAGGATTTGATAGCTTCCAGTTAAAGAATTTAGTAGATTCCCATCACGGAATTTGGTATCATCCTGTAATAGAATTCAGTAGCATACTATCACAGGATGTGGTAGATTCCTCACATAATTCAGTACCATCCTGTCAACGAATTTACTGTTATCTGTGTCACAGAAGTCGGTCGTATACTGTCACAGAATTCAGTAGCATCCTGTCACAGAATTCATAGAATTGGGTATACTGTCACAGGATTCAGTAGTATACAATCACAGAATTCAGTAGCATCCTGTCACAGAATTCACTGTCATCCTGTCACAGAATTCACTGTCATCCTGTCACAGAATTCACTGGCATCCTGTCACAGAATTCACTGTTATCCTGTCACAGAAGTCAGTCGTATACTGTCACAAAATTTATAGAATTGGGTAGCAGCCTGTAATATGGTAGCATATACTGTCAGTGAATTTGGCGCCTATCCATCGTAGTTATTGGTGAAGAAGTTGTACACAAAGGCGGCCTTCTTGGAGTCTTCGCTGCGGGCTCGGACCTTGCGGGCGGCCGCAGATTGCTCTTCCTTGACCGCTGACGGAGGTGGCCGCAGGAAGACGTTCCCAAACAGAGACGCTGGCAAGAGAAAATTCCAGGTTAATTACTAGTGGTGATTATCGCAGGTAATTTCACTATCACGATAGTATTGCGATAGTTAGAATTACTATCACGATACTATCACAATTCGACAAAGATATCGCGATAGTATATCTACTGCTCCTTAGGATACTTTTAGCATTGGGAGAAATGGCCGGGCCAGCGGTAATTTCGAACATTGCACTCCACCCAAATGAGACAATCATATACTGAGTTTAACCGGGCCCTGATATTACAAAAAAAATTCTGAGTGGTTTCATGAATTTATTTTTCACAAATCCCCATATCAAATTTTAGCTTGAACATGAAATCGTACTCCAAATGTTTCGTAATGTTGGGACCTGGTTAAGATACAGATACAGATATGTCTAAAATGTGTCATTTTTTTTCATCCTTGACAATGTTATTTTAAAATGTATTTCTTTTAGATTTTTGGCTGCATTTAAAAAACAAAAGTACTTTATTCTTTTAAATTAAAACCCTAAAATATCTTGGAGATGAACCAAATCTAGGTGCACTGCAGATCTCGAATCAATTCATCTTCTGGAGGGATTCCTATTTCTAATCAGGAGGCATCTTTGAAGCTTAATAACTGAATGTAATCTAATTATACAATGACTTTGTGCACTTAGAAATAGACGAGTGGGCAAACAAATGCACAAAAACGATTCTCTATCAAACTTGTAAATAATGTTGATTTCTGTGTAAGACGTGCGATTTTGTATTATTTTTGTTCTGTTTGATCAACTTTCATGAACAATGATTCCTGGGTGGGATTTGAACCTGGAACCTTCGGCTCTGAAGTCCAGCGTCTGCCATTGCACTACCACCCGCCCCGATAGCTCTTTCATATACATCTCTTACTGTGAAAACAAGGTATCAAGGGGCCATAATTTCACAGGACCAGTAGCGTACATTTAAAGAGGCACTGAACCTGAGTTTTAGAGGATGTGTTTATCCTGAATGCCAGCCTACCTCACTACACATAGTAAACTACCATCCAATACCTACATCCACAAATAAAACAAGGATACTAAACTAAACGTTCACAGCAATGACGGCCATATTAGATTTTCGATATTTTTTCTCCTCCCCCTCATGTCTGAATTAATTTCAGTCCAATCACTCTGATATGAAAGTACATGCAACGCCACTTCAATTTATGCAGCATTTCTGCAAAGTTTGTCAATTCCACTTACTCCCATTGTGTCAATCTTTCTCTAAAAATAGACGAAAACTTCTCCGCCGATATGCTATTAACCTGACAACTCTGATGTACTTCACATTAATCTGAAGATGATGATGATCGCGTGTGTTGTATACATCAGCTTTACAGGAACATGAATATCAAAGATGGGGGAAAAAACCCTCAGATTGGCAGCCAAAAGAACACGTCAGAAATCAGCGAGATTGATTATAGCGTGTTATGAATTATGCACCTTACAAAATGGTGGCTGTTGAATTAAAGACTCGTGCACTCGGGGATGATATTGTGCGCCCTTTTGACTGCCACCCATCATATCAAAGTGGTCATATTTCCCTTGTAGAGAAGAGCTACTTGACCTGAGAAAATTGTCTGTATCGACTTGGGTCAAAGAACACATGCGTTTGTAATCAGAAGGTAGCAGAGTGAAGAAATACAAAGAAATCTTAGGTCATGAATTATTGTTATTTCGACTTCCCGATAACAAGGATCTGTCCGAACAAAGCGGCCAGTGTAGTAGGAGAGTGATGTATTGTTTTGCGTTGGAATTATTTCAACCATATGCACCGAGCTACTGTAGTACAAAGTGTTCCTTGTGAAAGTAAATGTGAACCTTCTAGCGCCTTGAATGGCAGGCTTTGTGTTGTGTACTCCCCAGGGAGTTTAGAAGGAAAACAAAATGAGAGCACACATATCCGTTGACTAGGGCAATAACGAAAAGCTTTGAGCATGCTTTAGGGTATGGATTTGGCACAGTATAAATGTATACATAATACATTACTATTTATTATTATTAGTGGTACCGGTAGTTGTAATAGTAGTAGTATTGTAAATGGATGCACAGCATGAGATTAGTTGTTTAAATAATAAAAATAAAAATAATAATAATAATAATAATAATAATAATAATAATAATAATAATAATTTATAATAATAATAATAATAATCTCTCCCTGCTGAAGGCAACCGTTCATGCCCTAATGAGCAGTGCTTTTGCCTAATTCAGCACGGGGAAATTTGACCACCATTTTTGACCATCAAGTTGTTTTTTGGGTTGTTTTTTTAAATTTTGAATTGGTGTTTAAAATCGCTTTCTATAATCTTTCACTAATATCATGACTATTAACATTCGCGCCTATGGAGAATGACCGTATTATTTTCTGAATTTCTAACACTGTGAGAGCTTCGATACCCAGACTCACTATCTCTAGACCACTGTACTCTACAGCGACAAATCTTCCCTCCTACGTGGGAAGCTACGGTAGTACAGAGTGTTCCTTGTAAATAGAAGATGTCCTTAGCTCTACTACTGACCTATACAAAGTCGGTGCCTATTTGTGAAAAAGGACTTCATTCCATTAGTGCTGCGGGTCCTGACCTCAGGGTTTCACTCACGATTCCTAACAGAAGACGACAAAGTTTGCTTTTATGTTTAAGATTTACTCCTGACAAGCTAGTTCTGGATTTATGCGCAACTGCAGAAATTCTGTAAATCCAGTGGCGAGATAATAAATTGTGCCATATACCTTTTTTCTTTGTTAAAAAAAAAAAATTAATTACCGAGCATTTATTTATCCATATATCTAATTACTGAGCGTGTATAATTATCAAAAATATCAACAGTTAAACGGGGAAAAAAAGAAGAGCATAATTATCAAATTGTGTCATGGAGTTTGTACAGTACAAGAAGTAAAAATATCATAAATTAATTTATATTTAATTAAAAGTGAGTGGTTTTATTTTTAACTACGGAATTCACAAATTCCAACTTTATTAGACTATTAACTCAGATTGTCAGTTTACAGAATAAAGTACACCCCAAACTATCACCTTGGAAAATCACCACCAAAACTCCACCAAACAATCGACATAAGTTCAATTACATGTCCATAGAATCAATAATATAAATATTCCTAAAAATCACAATCTTCCATATGGAATTCACGCCATACCGCAATTGCAAGCAGATAATGATAGCTCCCAAATATTCATGGAATTAATTGCCGCAGAATTCCAATTTTCATGCAGCAAACATTCGCCGATGAAATGTTCGAACCTTGTAACATTGGAGGCAATACGTATACTGACACAATCAATAAACAATCCTCAGCCGAGTGGACAAACAGCAAATTGGTTGTGTCAGGTAATTAACACTCCATGGATCTGTCATCATATCATTCCGCCGTGAAGCAATTCCATATCGGTCGTCATTAGCTATGATGTCAATATCAATCTGATCAAAAATTGTTTCCGGATGCGGACATTATTTGCAGTTGCAAATGTTGAGGAAAGAAAATCAGAGATAAATTGAGAATATTAGTTGGGTCATCGTGTCCTGAGTAAATAAAATATTATTCCAAAGAACATTTTCAACAGTTCTAGCAATTGATGTGTTTATCTGATAACATAGTTTCAAATCAAAACTTTGAATTAAGGAATCCAAATGAACGTTCTTTCTATGTGAGGAAAATAGTTCAGCAAAATTGCATTTTAGCATCCAATATCAAATACCTACCATCTGATTTAGCAATACTGTATGTATTTTATTTATTTGTTCTTTCCTAAAAAAGATCTTGTCATATAGAAGGGAAAAAAATAAAAATTTAGAACGCTTTATATTGACAAAAATAACTGGAATAAAAATGTTATCCGTGCCTAAACCCACAGTTTATCTAATTTTGGTGTGCAATAATAACATGATGGTAAAATCTAAAAATGTACCTTTAATATTGTAGGCAGCATATCATCAAGATTACTAATGAAGTGACTGGCTTGTTTTAAAGCCTTTTACCAGTGCTTCATTTGTATACAACACTTCTTGTGGATAATGATGCCCGATTTTTTGGTGCATTTTTATTTTCAATATTTTTTAGATTTATTTTCAATACCTAAATCTTTTACAAGTACTAGCACGGCTGTTAAGTCAATTATTGTTATGTTCTGTATTGAAAAGTGTGAAGGGAAAGCACCAACAAAGTGGTGAAATATCTTTAGCGACTGTACCAATGAAGGGGACATAACTCTCAAAGGACTGAACCAACAAAGGGGACAGAACTCTCAAAAGACAGCACCAACAAAGGGACAGAACTCTCAAGGGAACTCTCAAGGGACAGCACCAACAAAGCAGACAGAACTGCTAGGAGCTGGGTTTGCCAAATGAGCTTAAGAGAACCTCCTTTCCCCTCCCTTAGGACATCTACCACAGATGTTTTTGCACCGTTAGCGTAGTACGGAATCCGGCTACAAACTCACACGCCGTCCCTTGCCATATTTAACAAAATTAATCACTACAACACTGATGCAGGCTTTTGATGTTGAAAAACAGGCTGTTGCCTACATTTATAAATTACAAACAGAGATCATAAATATATATTATGTCTTTGCGCATTGGTGAAACAATCCTGATGCGACTTAAAACAATAATTCAATCAACTATAGTTTGGCATGAAATGCATTGACACCCCTATTTCGTAGATTATCTCGGTAAATACTTCAGGGAATGAAAAACAAAAAAACTCCATTTTCTAACTTTAATTCTACCTAACCAAAATTTAAAAAATTAAAAATATTGCACTAGTAATACAAAATCTGTTTATATAATGATCACCAAATATTTTGACTAGTATAAGTATTATTTTACGCAGAGGGGCGACGTTCGAAAGAAGACACGGATAAAAGGCTCGATTTGTACTGCTGATGCTCTTCTTCAAATAACCACACATGCAAATTCAGCCTATTTGTCTGTTCATTCTTTCGAATGTCGCCCCTCTGCATAAAATAATACTTAGTCAAAATATT
>JAUTBZ010145306.1:0-12333 GCA_032361785.1 Lepetodrilus galriftensis
GTGATATACAGAGAAACTTGCCCAAGTGTGTGTTGACATCAAATATATCCACACAAGTTGTAAAGTAACAAGAACCTGAGACTTTCCAGGCTCCGAGATTACAAAACATTTCTGAGTACGATTTCATACTCAACTCAAAATTTACATGACGTTTTATGAACAAATTCTGAGTTGAGTATGAAATCGTACTCAGAAAGTTTCATAATCTCGGGCCCAGGAGTATATTTCTCAATCAAGTCATGTAAGAAGAAAAATAGCACTTAATAACAAAAATTGTCAAGTCTACTGTAATATTAGAATCATCAAATGTGAAGTTGTGATTAAATAACAGCTAGACAATTGCATAAGAATCTATACTAGTAACCATGGTAACTATTAATATTAACATGTCTAAAGAATATTGACTCTATGTGTGATGTTTGTATCCACCAGCCAAATTCTCACGTGCATGAAGTCCACATGCTGATGTCGGTGAGCCTCATCCTGGGTCTGATGTTTGTCACCTCGGCATTTGTCAAGTACTACGACGTCATCTTCTGCGGCGAGATGCAGCTTGGCTTCAAGTGGCTGCGATGTCTGTGTTGGTGCTGCTACGTAAGTCTCGCCACAGTCGTCATTTTGTTACAGTAACTGTCAGATAAGTCTCACCACTACATCAACAAACCACTACATCAGTGTATTAAAGTAGCCCCTGTCTAAGTCTGACAACCTTGGTCATTATGTTATAGTCTCACTGCAGTGCTTATTTTATCTTTAAAACATCGCTTCCCTGAATAAAAATAATGTTTACTCAGTGGTTTCAATAGGTGCCGGCAACCGGCAAAATTGTCTTGACTATTGCGGAGCATTTCCCTAATTTTGCTATCTACTTTCAATCTTGCTGATACTACTTTGTAGATGAAGTATGATCTATCCAGGTCTTTTGCCTCTTACTTTGGCTACTCTGCCGCCTATTTCAAATTCTACTGGAACCACTGTTTACTTAAGAATATTTGGTGATAGCTATATAAAAATTAAACAGCCTAGTTGTAATAGAAAGTAGATCATTGTAAGCTTTAACATATGCTTCTCTGGATTTGTCTATGTTAAATATAATTAGCGTTTTTTCATACATTGGTGTTTTTTATTTCTTATTACAATTATATCTGACACGTTTGTAAGTAACCTGTGTGCCGATACTTAATAAACATTTGTGTTTATTTGCAGCCATCAAGTAGAATCACAGCTAGAACATCACAAAACTATCAAAGTGAAGGGCCTATATGATGCCGAGAATGAGTTTGTATTGTATGTAACTTATACGAGATCTGTTCTGGGCCAGTACAAATGTACACAGTTTTAGAACAACCAGCATCAGCCCTGGCAGTTCTCACAGATTTCATTGACCGACTCCACAATCCCACAGGCTATTTTACAATGTTTGTGATTTAGTTAAAGCCTGGGCCACACTGTCAAGGATCGGGACCCCAGATTAGCCATGGATGCGATCTGGTATCATTCAGGGATAGAAGTTCCCACTCGCCCGGCGGCCCGATCCTTTTCTCCTAATGTTAAAGGTATCCTATGGGCGAGTAGAAATTTCATGTTTCGTTATTTATATAATTATTCGGTCGAGTATGATTTAAAGTTATGTTCTAACCCTGATCATTCGTAGTAATCCGTAGTTATCAGTAGGTGTCTGTGATTACATCCATGATCACTGGTCGTAGTACTTGTACTTGGACACCCGTTGTACATCCTTACTGATCCATAGAAAAACGTAATAATACGCTCTAATCCTAAAACAAACCGTACTTAATCATAGCACTCCGTACTAGATACACATCGATCAGTTTTAGTCAGTACTAAAATCGCAGCAAACCATTGTTATCCATTGTTATCCGCCGTGCATATCTCGTAACACGTGACACTCCGTAGTTAAAAACTGGTGCATCACGACTATCCGGGATCATTCATCAGTTTTTCATTTGTCGTGGCTCTGGCGAGATGATTCTTGACAGCGTGACCCAGGCTTGATGTTTTGTAATAAAACTGACCCTCAAGTTTGTCCATGAGTTAAGCAATCAAACACACAATAGCATTGATCCAGAACATTCCTGTTAGTATTTTGTCCATGCACGTGGCTTCATGATATCATTTATACCTGTCAGAAGCTGGCTCTACTTAAGCTATTGACAACATTGTTTGCTGGGCATTTACCACATGGCTAATCAAATTATGCCCTACCTTATAATGTTGCTGTATTCTGTGAGGCTGGGGGGCTGACAGCTCGCGATAGGTTTACGCACGGGATTCTGATGTACTTATGGCTTCAATGACCTTTAGCTGGAGAATTCTGAGATGTTTATGATTTCATTGATCTTTAATTGGACGAAGAGAATGTGGATGATGAGGCCAACACAGTGACTATATATGTAATTATTGCTCATATGTAATATGTATATCCTCGTTTCCACGCATCAAATGCCTCGACAATCCATACAACTTTAAATGAATTCTTCATTCTGCTCATCAATGTTTTATACCATAATTGCACACCTTGCATGCCTACTCAGTGACATCACATATATTAACTTTTTTTGCATCATGTGTTTTGCACGTTTACAATAACATTATGCATAAGCTGAAACAAACAAGGAACAGCCGATTTATCAATAAATTATTTTTTGGGAAATTTAATCATTATTCATAGTGTAATATCAGCACTTCTTTGTTTTCTATAAATGGAAGATTCTCTTCGAGTCCCTTTTCATGAACGGAGAAGAGTGACTCCATATTTATCTTGTCACCTTGCATACATATACCTCCATAGTATAGCAATTTACTATTTGATTAATCACAAATAGACCATCCAGTTTGTAACACATTATTTATGAATGTATATCGATTGGGGCAGGTGGTAGCAGTGGTAGAACGTTTGGACTGGAGCCAAGGGTACCAAGTTCAAATCTTGTCTCGGGTACCTGGCATCAATGTTCGTGAAAGTTACCTTTCTGACGTGATCATGATAGGATGTGTTGTCTGTAGAGTGGCAATGCAGTTATCATCCTTGGTCTGTCAGTACCAGCCGGTGCTCACAGGTTTACTGCAACATTCAGCACTATGAATGTTTTGAGATTCCTCTTGCCCTAAACTGACAAGTCGTGATATAAGTGAAATAATCTTGAAAGCGACTATAAACCCCAAAACTAAACAAAAATACAAAGGTATCAGTATTAGTTCTATCACATCTCTCTAGTTGGCTTCGTCGCAAATGGGTGAAAGATTCCCGCAGCGACGTTAAACTCCATATTCACTCACTCACTCTAGTTGGCTACATGGTATGTCTACATGGTATGTTTTTGTCTTGCTAATGCATAGCATTGTCCCACTTAATTTTCTGTACATATTTTGTAAATTTTATATTTGATACTATAGCCAATTTGTGTCAAAACAATACTGAATCTCTAATTGTAAATATTCTATTTATTGCTAATACACCAGAGGGAGATTTCTTGAAATTAGTTATTTTGAATTTGACTATTGCCAATGTAATTGGTGACTATGGAAATGCCATTAACCTCCTCACTACTGTGGGCATGTCAATATGCCCCAAACACATGCAAACTGGAACAATTCAGCATGGAGAAGCACAGTTTGAAATCTACTCCATTTCATGTTAGCAATTCTATATTGTACCCTTTTGTCCCTCAGATTTTAAAACCAAAATATGGATACGAGTTTGATAATAATGGTCATGAACATCCTAGTTATTAATGTAATCATGGTAATATTCATAGTTTAGAGATAATTTATGATTCATAGGTGGACACAAATTGACATGTTCTAGTCTTGTTTGTCTGTCTTGTATACCATTGTGCCATATAATATAACTCTCTATATATTTTATCATAAGATGGTAATTTAGCTATTAAACTATGTACATGTAAATAATGACTGCTTTCACGGCTCTTAATTAGTTCAAGGTCTCATGAACTTAACAGAACTCCCCCAAAATACTTTGTAATTATTATTGATAACTGGACAATAAAACATCTTCTGATATCATGTCAATGATGAAGCCATGTTGTGTGTATGTAGCCGGATGTGATTCTAAAATGCTCCTCCTGGTTTCGCCCAGCGGGGTTACCCCTTGGTGGGTGTTGTGTGTGCGTATGTTGGATGTACGTTGTAGTGATCATGCTCTACTAACAATGTTCACAAACTACACGCATTCACTTGATTTGTACTCTCGCCGTCGTGGAACATACTCTCACAACCTTCACAGCGGCTAGCATTATCTACACATTCTGGTAATATGAGTTTCTTTTATGTCAAGAAAAGTCATATATTGAAGCTCACTCTATTGTCCGAATCGTTATATCTATTTTCCTACTTAGGTAAGTAATTATATATATACTTCACATAGACAATATAATAATCAACGTAAACTCACCAACAATAAATACATTTTATTGCTATGAGTATAATTCATTTGAAATAATTGGTATTATGATTTTTGCTAAATAATTAATATACAATATTTAAAATTAAAGGCACATAAGAGTTCATCTTAACATGTTTAATATATGTTATATGTGACAAAGTAGAAATATCTAGGTTCCTGATTAGTATTCCAACAAACTAGAAAATAATACTTCTCCAATAACAAAGATAATACACTGTATATTTCAAAAAAAATCCTGTCCTTGATTCAATATATAGTTTCATAGCTCAATCTAAAAGACATAAGGAAAGGTATCTTTGTTAGTGGCAACTTCATTTATGTCCAAGATTTATTATATAACTTTTAATATATCAATATACATGACAATCGCATTGATTTCTGATGTGTTTTATTCAATATTTTAACAGATCCACTTACAAATATGAAATATCTACGCGGTAGATATCAGATAACATGCAAATATATATATATATATTTTTTTATATATATTACTCTGATATCTAAAAACTGGAAAATACTTGCCTATATATATAGTTACATCTCTGAAAGCAGTACCGGTAGATAACATTTCATGAAACGTCCAATATAATAAGTCATTCCTTTACTTTCATAAACTATACTATACATTGTAGCAAATAAAATACAAACGGGTCTTCCTACACTGGGTGTTGTTTTTCAAGGCTCTTAATGCACTATGAGACAATAGCGCTCTCGTAAGTGCACAATCCCCATGTATAAAGGCGGCTCTCCACGTGCGACTTTTCTTGCGATAGTTCACTGTCTGACAGCGATTTTACACTGCGATTTACACGTGGACTACATCTTGCTAGTAACTATCTGAAATCTGAATGTCATGAGAAAATGTTATATCGACAGTAACTGACAGAAATATGTCGACATTTACTCTCACATGGAGAGCTGCCTTAAGAGATAGCTACATGTGAGAGATAGTGTTCTCCATAGTAGACGTAAGAGCTTTGAGAAACGGTACCCTGGACAACAAGGGAAGAGAGGGACTACGAGATTATGGAAGGCACATGGACATACTGCAGCTGTAAAACATAAAGCATGTATAATATAGTAATACAATTTCAATATACACATTCTGTGGCTCAAATTACACATTTAGTGTATTCATATTGGCTTGAACAATATACATCAATATGCTAGTAATTTAAATATACTGAACAAAGATGAATATAGTTCATGTACTAAACAAAAGTAGAAACTTCACATTCCTAAAATAGTGTTCATATAGCCAGTACAAGGGCATGATATCAAATATAGAAAACGAACGTAAACATTTCTTACAACTCGCATGCCATTTCTCAATGTTCTGGGTCGTCAATAAACAATAAAGAAAATATGTAAATATTCTACAAAAATAATAGTCTTGTACCTCAAATTCAATGGTTCCCATGAAATATTTGAAACGGTAGATGTAGTAACAAATATAATTATATGAAATTATTTCTGTATTCATTTCCATGTACTGTATGTTGATAAATATGAGTGCCATGCCGATTTACCTCCCCTTCCCAACTAGACAACCTGCACTTTTAGTATTTGTTTTTGAAATCATGCAATACCGGTACTTAACATTAGAAACCAATAGAGGAACAATTATCTGGTGCATTTTTAAAATGTAGTGTCATCAAATTTCAATATAATAACTGCACTTCCATTGAATAACATCTCTAGCAAAATTGGTTGTCTTAGTTTCGTTACTATTACCGGTATAAAACATTGCATACACACGCAATATAGCAAGCTGCCTAACTAACATACATAACTAACCTTGTATTACAAAAGCAAATTATCTACCTAATATTATGCATCTATCTCGTCTTGTTTTGTGGCAAGAATGTTGTTGACATCAGAATCGACCACAACAGTCTCTCGTCTATTCCAGATGTATACAGATGTTACACACATACGGTACTATTCTTAATAAGTTGAGCAACATGTTCTAGCAACATGTTTAACAACTGGGTATGACAGTATGGATAATGACAGATCGTCCTGATTTCTCAAAAAAATCAACAACTTGCAACTTGGCTGAAAATGTTAATACAATTTATAAATTAACTTTTCCTGAGATGTAGTTTTCTGTTAATGAAAAATAACAATTATTGACATATTTTTAAGTGATAGTAGTATTTGTTTTGAGAAATCGGTCACAGATGTATATATGTCTCCTGTCAACTGTCAACAAACTACCGTATACATGTAATAAGACGACAGCACTGGACATCCACTGTGTACGAATATCATCTAGGACAAAGTTTTATTATAGGACATTAACACATTACAGGATATTATAATGGGTCAGAATGTGGCATAAAATATACAGGATAGGACACATTGATATGAACAATGCATTTAAAGATTTGGGTTATTGGAATATGTTAGCAGTGAGAATGCTGCCAATATGGTCGTTATGGGGGTGATTGACTTGTTGTTGTTACTACTATTATATACTGTTATATATTGTTAATTTCTTAGCTACTTCATCAATACTAGTATAGGGAACTTATTTTAACACTCCCAAGTCTAAAATCTAATGATATTTAAAGCTAACAAATAATAACATGTTCTTAACCCTCTCATGCTGAAGGCAAGCAGAGATGCCCTAAAGAGGTGTAGCAGTGCTTAATCCAGCAGGCAGAGGGTTAAGATGATGAATTCACAGTAACAGGAGGTATTGAGAATAGTGGCAGTGAAGGTAGTATGAAGGAACATACCAAATGCTGCTTTTTGTACTAGCTCCAGATTCTTCTAGCCTTTCCTGCTGACCATAAGATACAGTGTACGAAATTACCACTGGCCCACTGGCCCGGCCATTTCTCCCAATGCTACAGGTATCCTACGGACCAGTAGAAATTCATGTTTTTTGTAAACATTTGTTATTTCTATCATTATTCGGGCCAGTAAGTTCCCAGCGGTAATTTCGAACACTGATACAATACTTTATATTGGTATGGTCAGAGGTGAAGGCTAGAGGAATCTCCAGCTACTTTCTATATACCGTATACACAGTCCAACAAAAATCGCACACAAAGCACCAAGCACATGACAAACATATTGGAGGGAGGAAAGTATAATGTTGGCAAAGCTTAATAAAAGCAGTTGGAAGACACTTGCTAATGCTGCATTCACAATGTCTGCCAAACAATGGTAAAATATGACCTGAACATTTGAGCTAATCTTGAAAACAATTTATATGATCTATGGTATAATCCAAAATAAATCTTAATTAAATATATTTCCAATGTTTGCTATCTTTAATATATTTGATTTATTTGATTGGTAAGACATGGAAGAGCTGTGATTACATGGAATAGCTAAATTACTATAGACTTAGGAGGGGCTGCTCCTTTCTAGATGTGCTGTGTACTTTCTGTCCGACGCATTCTCAGTTACACTGTGCAGTGTTGATCCTTGGTAACTGCGCATGCGTTGGACAGGAAGTACAGACAGAACAGCTAGAAAGGAGCAGGGCATTAATCTGTGAACCTTACATCCAGCCTAGTGCACGAGCACAGAGGACAACTGTCACCTGACTTCTAGAATAGCTGTAGCTCACACTCAGGGGCTGCTCCTTTCTAGCTGTTCTGACTGTACTTTCTGTCCGACGCAGGCGCATTTACCAAGGATCAACACCGCACAGTGTATCTGCGCATGCATCGGACAGAAAGTACAAACAGAACAGCTAGAAAGGAGCATCCTCTCGCTGTACAGTTATACATGCTGATGTTTCATACCTCAATCTGCAAACATCCAGTGCGAATGCATTTTAATATTAAATTGTAACGGTTTGAGCATTGACAAGTCTTTCCCGATGACTGCTACCGTACATAACCTCGTCACCCGCTCTCATGTCCCTCCTGTTCTCAGTATCCTTGGTGATGATCAGTATTTTCTGTCTCCAGCTTTTTAATCATTTATTTTAATAATGAAAAGTATGGCCTCAATAACTAGCTCGATCAACATCAATACAGAAATATATTCCCAACATAAAATAGACATGCATGTTATTAATTACAAATTATCATGTAAGATTGGATACATTGTAAAGCGACATACAAAATATAATAATAAAATGTATCTACCATATGTAACTCACATTGTAGATACATGTCTTGGTTTGTTATCTAAAATGTGATTAATATTTTGCAGGAATTTAAGCAACATTAAGCTACAAAGAAACAAGAATGATTATGAATCCTGTAAACAAGTATCAGTCCAACAATATACAAGTATCAGTCCAACAATATTCAAGTATCAGTCCAACAATATACAAGTATCAGTCCAACAATAGTCATGTAAGCTGTTGCTATGTTCGCTCAATCACAGTAATAAATATTTTAATTTCAGTCATAACTTAACGGAAAATGTTGCATGATTCCATTTCTTCGGTTACGGCCATTTACTATAAACAATCTGAAACGTAGACATAACTTGGCTTTATATAATAGTATATTGAAATTAACCCTCACCATGCTGGAGGCAACCAGGGATGCCCTAAAGAGCCTTTTCTGCGCCTAATCCAGCAGGGAGAGGGTTAACTACCGGTAGACAGTGTCTTGCCAGTGTAATCACCCTACAGATTACATGATTGTCTCACGTTTGTTTTTAGCGGTATAGGTATCTCCATTTCTTAAGGCATGAGTATGTCCAAATGTCTAGCAACTCTATGTGGCATGCTGCTCTACTGTACAGGTCCACAGGTCACAGGTCACAGGTCTCCTGTGCTGCTCTGACGACGCTGAAGATCTAGCGGCAGGTTTATTTAGCCTTGCGTATAATGGGTTCTCGCACGTCACCCTCGGAGTCGTCTTTAATTCGGGACATCTTGACACAGGAAGAAGTTTCTGGAGGTTTATACAACCTTAAGGCGAGTAGCAGGAATACTCCAGAGAATATACACGTCCCAATCATCAACAAGAAGAGATTCCTGGCCATGGAGTAACTATCGTACACCCAGCAGGACAGGCGGCTGTCACACTTCTCTCTCCACACCACACACGACTCGTCCAGGAGACGCCCGTACAACACGGGGCCCGGCACAGTACCTGTATGTGTGCCAAATACAAGGAAATTAAAGGAAATACAAGGAAATTAAAGGAAAATATTATAGAAAACCATAGTAAATTCTATCTTTACATATTTCTTCCTAAAAATAAAATTGTTATCAATGTATTGTTTTTTACAAACAAATTCATTTTGCTCACCTGTATATGTACCAAATACAAGGAAATTAAAGAAAAATATAGAAAATCATAGTAAATTCTATCTTTACACATTTCTGACTAAAAATAAAATTGTTATTAATGTATTGTACAAACAAATTCATTTTGCTCACCTAACAAGCGTACGAAAAGCAGTTTGACTCCCTGTGCAAACGTTTTGTATTCTTCGGGAACACACCTGTCGGGAGAATGGGAGAACAAATTATATGAATTAGTTGTAGAAGTACAATGTGAAATTCCAAATTTACAATATTTAAATCATGGCTCACTATTTACCAGCTGGTCTTTATATACCGTACCCCCAAATCCATATAATGTCTGGATAATGATAGCTTGGCACAGTATATGACATATAAAGCATGGCTGAGGGCATATAAAGCCCAGTGCAAGTGGAACAAACTTTCACTTGAAGACGTGTTTATATTATTTTCTAATAGAAAGTTAAAACAAGACCACCACATAGCATTCAGACTCACATCTGGAACAAATATTTTTTTGGGCAATTACTGGCCAAATATTCAAATATATCTAATATGAAAGCAGTCCAATAATACCCAGTTAATGTGTATTACAGGGGGTATTGGGAATGTGGGTTTCACAGAGAGGGTTTCAGTGTAATGAGATTATTACCTGAGCTGCACGGAGTCTCCAGGGGCTAGTGGGATGAACACAAAGAAGATGAGCACAAACATGGCTGCCAGGAAGACGTAGAGGGCTGGACACGAATGCCTGCATCCGGAACCAGTCACCTGCACGCTGGAGTTGGCAAACGCTGGTGCCGTCACGCACGAACAGCTACTGTAGTTCTGTAATATATGACATTAGTTGTACATCTTGACATCTCTTGTAATTTATAATGGCACTAAAAAAAAATTTTGAGTCTGTTTCAATATACATGTCACCTGTGTAGATTTCAGAACATAATTATTATTGTTGTTTTTGTTGTATTATTATTATTATCATCATCTTCATCATTATCATCATTATGATAAATACAATAATTAGCATGATTATTATTATTGTTACTACTACTAATATTATGTTACCCCATGTCCGAGGTCATTGACACAGCCGGCGTGACAGGGTGTGAAGTACATGGTTCCTGATGTATCACACACAGGTTCTAGCACGTCGGTACTACAGCGGCAGTAGGCGTTACACTCCACGTTCAGCGCCACCGTGTACGGCGTGTGGTTAAACCTGAAACACCACATCACAAAGGTCCCGAGTTCAAATCCTGCCTCAGAGACATGGCATCAATGTTCATGAACATCCTAATTTCTAATCTTTAGAATACAGTCGTTTTTCAAATAATTTGTTTGTCTTATTTCATTTTATTTATTGAATCCTTCAATTATTTACCATTTTATTTGGTATTTTAATTTGGCTGTCCCTAATTATATGAACACTGATCATTTTCAATTTTCCGATTTTCCTAATAATTCGAACACCTACTAATTTAATTATTTTCCCCTGTTCGAATTATTAGAGTAATTACGGTAGTTGAGCTTACCCAGGATACGCAGCATCGATTCCTGCTATTATCTCCTTGTCACACTTTAGCCACAGTACACAGCTGGACACCAGCGCCCCGAACACGCCCACCAGACACACCTTCATGGTGCCCCGCACGTCCAGCTTCAACTTGCGGGTAATAATTCCTCCAACGAATTGTCCCGCAGCTGCACTAGGTACGACCGCGATACCTGGATGAAGATAACTGTTGTTACTTTTGTACATACTAGTATATAATGCAAAGTAGAAAATGGGTAATAAATTAATTTTAAAAGTTAGACAAGGTTTACAATCGATTATTTACATAAAAAGATGGTTGTTAGATTTTTTATATTGTCCAACACCACCCAACTTGGTATTGCTGTTATCATTGCAACACTAAGATTTTAAATGTGTTTGGATGAAGAAAAATCAAACTAACACATGTTCCGTGCTAATCTTTCAATGAAAATATACAAAAATCATTAAAATCGAAAAACAATTGCCACGAAACATCTTTGACAAGAACTAACCCATTACCCAACTAGCTAAACATCGCCATATGAGGGTTTTATTTGTAAGTCCATTACTACCGTATACCTGTCAACATGGCTGCAAGGGATGCAGATATCTTGTACTCGTTCTCAATGAACTTGGGCAGGAAGGTGGCACTGCCAGCGATGACCAGACCCTCCATCAGCATGCTGAGTGTCATGAAGGTGAACACGGGGTTTGTCAGGAGGTTGTACAGCACCCGCAGCAGGTCAGTCAGCGTTCCCTTGTCATCTACCCTGGCCGACATCTGTCTGGTGCCCGTGTGAGCCTGAGACATCCGTGTAGCGCTGATGTACCTAGCACCTGTAGTCACAGAGCAGCATGTTTGTACTCTCTCTCTCTCTCTCTCTCTCTCTCTCTCTCTCCCCTTTCTCCTCCCTCTCTCCCCTTTCTCCTCTCTCTATCCCCCCTTTCTCATCTCTCTCTCCCCTTTCTCCTCTCTCTCCCTATCTCTCTCTCCCCTTTCTCCTCCCTCCCTCTCCCTCTCTCTCTCCCCTTTCTCCTCCCTCTCCCTCCCTCTCCCCCTCTCTCTCTCTCTCTCTCTCTCCCCTTTCTCCTCCCTCTCCCTCCCTCTCTCTCTCTCCC
>JAUTBZ010145317.1:0-12330 GCA_032361785.1 Lepetodrilus galriftensis
ATATTGATCATGCCATAGCATGACTGGCATACCCGCTTCCGACGGCCTTGTATATTTTGTGTGTGTGTGTGTGTGTGCGTGCGTGCGTGTGTGGGGGATATCCAGTGTGTTGTATACAAACTCATGTCGACAGCCTAGCAATTCAGGTACACTAGCTACTGAGCCACGCCCTATAAGAGTCCCTCCCGTTACCAATACTGTCTGAGTGTATAAAACACATATCACATATCTGCCCGTCATGTAATCATGATTTGAACATCAAAAACTGATTTCAAAATCAATACCAATATCAACATCAGTGTCACAATACATCCCTAACCAGCACCTTTAATCGATTCAATCTGTAACCAGCTGCTCAATTTAATCACAGCGACTGCTGTTCACAAACAGTTTATCATAACCATGAACAGTTCATCATCAACACCCTTTTCATGTAAAATATGGAATCATTTTCTCATCGATCAGTTGCGCAGAACTGCGTTGTTTTAGCGGGTCGTATACTTCTTGTGTCATATACTGTTTGTTGTGATTTTCATATCCTGTCGTCTGCTTTCTGGACAGTATTCCCATAAGGTCTTCTCTAGACCTGGGACTCCTAAAGACGTAGACCAACGGATCCATGGTGGAACTGGCTAACGCAAGGGCAATGGATATTGTCTGTACAACCGCCGGAACTTGATTGTCTCCCTTAACAAGGGTCTCTAGAATGATGACTGTGAAGTACGGAAGCCAGCAGCCAATGAAAGTCAAGAACACGATAATGCTGGTGACCGCCGTCCGCCATTCGTCGCGATACCACAACAGCGCACCCAGCTTGTGCATACTGAACTTCCGGCCCAGGATTGGCGCGGTACTGCTCCGTCGGCGCTTTTCTAGCTCAGTGGAGTCTTCAGATGTGCGCGGAACGAGACTGTTTCGGCGGGTCTTCTGACTAATAACCTTTGCAGTCCGGAAAATAACAGAGTAAACCCACACCATGACGACCAGAGGCAGAGCAAAACAAATACACACGAGAAATAGGTTATAATAAGAGTCGTATTTGTTGACGCTGTCCCACTTCACAGTGCATATCATTTTATGAGTCCGGAATTCAAACCTGTTCCAGCCCACGATGGGCGGAACTGATATAATAGCCGCGATCACCCACACAGTACCTATCATGAAGTAACATCGCAGTCGAGTGATCTTAGACCGGTAATGCAAAGGCGAGACGATAGCGCAATATCTGTCTATGGAGATGACCACGAGAGTAAGCGTACTGGCTGCAAAGACAAAGTTTAGGACGAACCCAGTCACCTGGCACCACACCAAGCCGAACATCCACCGTCCTGACATGAGGCTGGAGAAAGCGAAGGGAATAATGAGCAGTGCGGTCAAGCAGTTGCACACGGTCAGGTTGAGCTGGAAACGATTGGATATGGAGACGGACCTCGGCTTCTTCAGGAACAGCAAGAACACGAAGGAGTTCAGCGCTATGCTGGCGATGAACACCACGACGAGGAATCCACCAATCAGGGTAGACTTGACTGTTTCCAGATTCCATTGGTTCAAAGGACAACTTGGACCGGAACAGTTGTGAGGAACCATGTCCATGATTGATCCTCGTGCCACGTCAAAGACGTCCGACATGTTGATGATCATGTTCATCGTGGCGGAGTATATGTGCACGTGCGACAGAACATGTCCGCTGGGTGGCGCTGTACTGGATGTCCGAGTAGGAGGTAGCGGATCTTCACAGAAGCCTCGGGAGGATTAAACCTGCAATATAAAAGCGAAACAATTATTTTATGAAAGCAATCACACCACAGGCAATCTTCTTATTGGATTTCAGAGAAAAAGAACGTTGATTTATTTTGGACAAAACCCAATTGTCTTCAATGAGCGAATCCGCGAGATAAGGCAATCTGTCCTTCTCGTCCTCTAATACGATTATTGTTCGAGGGTATTTCAAGAAGACGTGTATTCTACTTATCAATGTCAATGATTTAAATAAAAATAAGTACATGCATCTACGTCATATGAAGCGGTTAGTGGCCAGTGACTATTTCGATGTTAAATACAGACGACTAGTAGACTAGTAGACGACTAGTAGGCCCTATAATGAAGTATATTTACAATCAGTATTAAAGAATGGTTGTCATATGCAAGCTAGTCATCGCATCTGATTGTATCTGTGGCTAGTGTATATTTACAATCAGTATTAAAGAATGGTCATATGCGAGCTAGTCATCGCATCTGATTGTATCTGTGGCTAGTGTATATTTACAATCAGTATTACAGAATGGTTGTCATATGCGAGCTAGTCATCACATCTGATTGTCTGTGGGAAGGAACAACACGAGGACGGCTTATCTCCAAGACACAGAGGATGATTCAGACAAAGCAGGAAGTATCTGCGCGCGCAGAGCATATACCCAGTCGTCAGCATTACTAAATCAGTCCCATTTAATTAGAAGCTGGTTACCGCAACCAAGCCATGGGTTATGATTCTCTTCCCTAAGACTGGATTACGATGAAATCCACCGTCTATTAATGAGATGTGCGCATAAGGTTTGACATAACCTTTACCGTACCCCCACATTCAGCAGAATAACCCTCTGATACTACCATTTATGGAAAACTATTAAAAGTGTTATATAATTTGGTTATATATGTTACTAGTATATATTTTATTGTCATTGACCTCTAGTCAATATCGAAAACTTAGCTATAATTAATTACTGTTCCTGAAATGTACTATTATTAACTACTAGTAATACTGGGTATAGATCATGGGGGTTTACCTCACCTTCATATCCTAGGATATCATGTTTCCTAATTACGATGAAGACAAAGTAGCTTTATTGATCGACGTGACTTTGCAGTCTTCCACATGGTCATGTTACTTTTGACCGAATAGTGAATAAATCCTAGACACGGTATCTAAAAACTAGCTATTAGTGTTGATGGAAGGAAGGATTGCTAATACTCAGTCACGTGAAATTTACTTTCGCTGTGTACATTAACACTGTTAGAATATTACTTCCGGTATACTGTCATAGCGTACATTTCATATATGACCGATGACATGAATCTGATTATAGTTTGTATGATGTTCAGGTGGACAGGAGCTATGAAGAACCTTACATGGAAGACAATGGAAAATCAATCTACAGTTTATATGTATTTGACGACAAAAACAGGATGTTTAGATACCATTACATAAGTTTTTACTATAAAAAGAAGATGATAGCAAGGTTATTCCAAGGTCACTGCAGTAGCATGACACAGACGTGGATGTAACTGTTCACTTGTGTGGCTGATCATCACTCGACCTCATGCGCAGAGGAGCCAACTGTTATGGTTCTGCGCATGTTCTGTAGTATTAGCTGTTCAGCTATGATCGTACACACAACTATGACTAGCATTTTCGGAATGCGTGATAACGACATCATGTCTCTTTTCTCATATGCATCGTTTTTATGTAAAAAAATATCTTCTAAAGGAAACATTTCCTTGGGGACATGCCCATTCGATCAATCTTAGTTCAACAAATCCTGCAAGAGTATCGCATTACCAACTATTGATGGGCTACGTAATCTTGGCCTGTCAGATCTGTATGAGATACTTGTCATTGTGATATGATGTCCTCTCCACTCGAACACCCTGAGCATGTGTGCTACACGCATTTCATCGTCTAAACTCTCCTGTAGTCTGTATGTAGTCGATATGTAACCGACGTGGATCTTTGAATCAGAATGATGGCACCAGATTCAGTGACATTATCGAGGGATTACGGCACTGTCAGTGGAAAAATATCTAAATAATAATCAATGCATTGTGATTGACACGGTTTTGATGATGTACCATGCTTTTAAGATATCGATAGCCTTTCTCTAAGCTCTCGTTACTCGTACCCACAAAGATACCATATATAGCTCTCACGAACAGCATACCGTTCCACTGGTCACTACAAGAGCTATGTGTTCTCGGGTACGAGAGCTTCATGAATAGAAGGGGTGTCCTTGGTTCTATTCCACAGAACTACAAGAGCTATGTGTTCTCGGGTACGAGATGTTCATGAATAGAAGGGGTGTCCTTGGTTCTATTCCACAGAGCTACAAGAGCTATGTGCTCTCAGGTATGAGAGCTTCATGAATAGAAGGGGTGTCCTTGGTTCTATAGCTACTACAGCTGCACTAGTGCTCTCCTAGTGCTCTCCTAGATATACTTAGCGAGCTATAACTACAACTCTTACAAGTACCAGCCCCTATGGCACACAATCAGAAGTAGGCACAATCACAGGTGTGTTACAACTAGTGCTCTAGTTGTCCTAGGTATACGAGTACATCGTTGATTGGACTTGGAGTAGTGCATATACAATGAAACACAGCATGTAAACCAGACTGACTTAATTATAAACATTCAAAGGCGAATTTGAAGCTATATAGTGTTTGTAAGGCTACAATACATTACGTCAAGACATCGCTAGGAATGATTGACTACTTGCAGTGACAGAATGCGAGCCTATATAAACACATACACACGCACGCACACACACGCACATACACACGCGCGCGCATACACGCATGCACATTAGACCATCAGATTAGACTATAGAACATCAAATACTTAATGTTAGGTAAATCATACTTACAATCATCTTAACATCCGTGTAGCGCAGACCAGACATGACCGCGTAATAACACAGAACGGCAATACACGTACGGTAACACAAGTGTTTAATTACCAGCGTGTACTAGTAAGACAAGTGTTTAATTACTGGCGTGTACTAGTGATGAATAGCTCCGTTTCTGTGTGAATTCCGATTATTATCATGTGACACGGCAAGCTCAGGTGACGTAGGGTCTACTGGACGTGTGTACGTCATATAGTTAGTGTTACTTTTACCACTTAAACTGGCGTTAAAACACATATTCCAAAACACATGTGTGAGGTAACCTTAACCTAAGTCCAGGGTCAGAGTTTGTTGTTGTTTAAAAGAAATACAAAGTGGTTTGTTATTGTACACACATTGTATTCATGACACTTATTTTCTGCTGTATATAATCACCAATGTATAATAATGTATTTTTTGTTTTACTTCTTCTTGTTTGTATATATTTCAATATATTTCTGCATTAAATATATTATTATAAGCTGTAAATAAGGTGAGGACTCGGATATATGTTTTCGCTTTTGTCTAATCCTATTGAATATGTGACAATAACATATGTTGAAATCAATTAAATACACTGAGGGTATGATGCAGACCGTGGAGAATCCCAGCTACTTCCGAGACCTCGTGACTTCTCGTGTGCATGCGAGACTATGCGAGAGTTACACGTAGTTAGGACGACTAGTTCCTAGTCTAGAGATTCAGAAACCCTTTGAGTTCGATTCCATGCTCAAGCTCAAGTTCTATTGGGGGACTTGTGAAGAAAACCTTGAGCATGAGTATTCTCCAAAGAGTTTCGTAATCTCGGAGTCTGGCCAATCTTAGGAAATGAACCTCTTTGTTTTTGTGTAACCTTTCCCGCGGCGTAGCCTGGTCGGTGGTTGCAGAACCAATAATGTCTGCTATAGATACTGATTGAGTTTGAATAATTGTCTTACCGTAACAAAGTAAGAAACATTTTCCAACACACCGTCTGGGACTAGTTCCTAACGTTGAGCAAAATATACATAGTCATGTAATAAATCACGTTAAATATCCCTCAAAATTACATTACGAATCCCATAAATCGCTCATGGTTTTTTCTTCTGTCCTTTTTAACTGACGTTTCCTATTGTAATGCGTTCTGTCTCGGTTCACAAAGGGAAATCCAATACACCATTGACTGGCGGAGACTACCTTGCATTATTAATACATGTGGGGGTCGGTGGAAGAAAGCCAAGTAATTAGATAACCAGTGCACGTATTGATTAGTAAAACACACAGTGGTGGCAGAACGAGACAAAATGATAGGAGGAGATTGTACTATACATGGTGACTGTATGTAACATCTCATATTACGTGCATACTACACTGGAGATGGTACCCTTGAGAGTGCTGACTCTTCTGTGACCATACCCATTAACCAGATAGTTGACTCAAATCTCACATCTCAAATATCAAGAGTATAAAACTATTGGGTTTTAAATAAAACATTCGGATAGTTGTAATTTCGCTTCTATAATAGCTACAGCGAGAGACTTCCGAGATATATTGTAACATTCTTTGGAATTTCTATTTTTCACACAATGATTGAGGCTGTGTTTTGCTCCATTCTAATATCTGCTCGTTTTCCAACTACATATTTAGTAAATGTATTATGTTCACTTAACGTTTAGTTGATAACACGCTCACACTGACCACTGTAAACTACTATTCGTTGAGTTGGAAGCAACCTAGTAACATACAAGAAATAGATAAGTAGATATGTTAGGGCATATCAATTACATAGAGAGAAAGAATGGACGATTCGAAAGACGTGAAAAGACGCCTCACAATTCGATCATCAGACGAGTAATTAGTTTCAGAGTCCAAGTGAAGAGGTCGTTGATCTCAAGTTAAACGACATCCTACCACAAGTAATTGTTTACGAATACAGTTGGTCAGTCCTTCAGTGCTCGCCCGTCACTTGTCCACATGTCCTGCTTAGTGCTACTGGACTGTACTTCGCGAAAGGGTCGTACTGTAGTAAGAGCCTAAATCAGGGCGTACGCCATTCTCATTCTAGAGCACGATTTTGACGTAAACCTGGACTTCCGTTACGACATTTCATTAAACTGGGGTCTGGTCGCTACATCTGTGTCCGGAAATTTGATTAGTGACTATCTAGCGTGAGTTATACTGCGCGACAAGCAATTGTTCAGTCTAATGGGCAATAAATAAATTCCAATAGAATGATGTGTAAATGGTATTAGGAAATATACTTCACTAGCAGAACAATGCTGTCAGGAAACAATAGCAAGTGCGTCACAGAAGGTCAAACAAACCGGAAGTGATAGCTGTGGAATACATCGTCGTGGATCTGGTCAGGAAGTTCACATTGTCTTTAACCGTGTTAACTATCAGTGCTACAATAATGGTATATGTCAGGAGAGACTATGCTCTTAAGAATTCTAAGTGTCTGGAATAGGCAACACAGAAAACATGATATTGTAGTAGAGATATGCAGATGTAACACTACCGGTGTGTGGAGGTGTAACAACTAGGCCTGGAGGTGTCAGGGTATAACGTAACACATATTATGTTGCGAAGATGTGTGATTAACACAGCATATTGCCATTTCGCACACGTCAGCTAGAGACACGATTAGTGTACACTACATCAGTATCATGGCTGAATAACAGATTATTTATTTTACCAAATCCAGTTAAAACAGAAACACAATATACGAGTGATGACAGAAATATTCCCATATGGAAATTAATCTGAATATTTCAGAGATTTAATAGAGTCGCCTTAGTTTGTGTAGATCTAAAGATGTTTCGCGGTAAGAATGTACAATAAAGTGTAGATCAATTTAATTTCAATTCTGGTTCAAATTAGAATTACTGGAATAACTGGGATGAAGATTTTCTTTATGAGATGGACAATCTTGTTTGTCTAGAACGTCATACCATGCCATTAAACTTCTCATTGAACAATGCAACAAACGTAGTCATGAAACAATATCGTTACTTAATACCATGCAACTATTCTAGTAACACATGCCATTTATTGCATCTATAGCGAATACTATGTGTTTGTGTATTAGTACACTTATATGTATCTATTGTAAGTGTTTCCGTTAAGCGCAATATTACACCATGAATTTGTGGGTGGAATGCATAGATTGATTTAACACGTTTTGTAAATAATCTAAAATAGAACTTCGAATGCGATATTTTACATGACTTTACGGGTTTCCCACGCCGTGACTCGTATATTGCTGAGTGAAATTAATATCCAAAGTTACGAGATCTAGTTTTAGTTTTGGATTGAGTACAAGTTGTGCCAAGATCTATAGGGACGGACTTTGAAGATTGATTGCATAACGTACTTTAAAAAACAGTAATCTTTCAAAGATTTGTCCACAAATCCCTATATAATATAACATTTGACCTTGAGCATGAAATCGTACTCAAAATCAAAACGTTTCGTCATCTCTGGGCCAGGCGTTTACATTTTTTTCTTCTGTAATTTATTTTTTGTTATATCTACGGTATTGTATTTAAGTAACATTAAACCAGAAAAACATATTAGTCTACCTAATATGTATTCATTAACATTGAAGAATTGTCTATTATCACGTCTTCTATCAAAGGTGGATATCGAACTATTAACAGACTAGATATGGGTCAGACATTGCGACATGCACATGTAAGATGCCTCTAGACAAAGGCGGCACTATTATTAGTGCCGAGGACGCCAGGGGCACTAAGCTGTGGGCACTATTTGTACTACAGACTCGTGTAACTAGTCCCTGTAGGCAGACTCCCCGTTTACTAACCCAGTGACAGACTTCATGGCATTAGCCTCTGTAGTTTCATCATACTCCAGACGGCAACACTGACCATGCCAGAGACTGGTATAGCATTTGACTGGCCCAGACATGTGATTTGGCCCAACTGATTGAAAATTGCACCGGGAATATGTCACTAGGCTATAGTAATCATGTAATGAATTAAATTGCCGTGATTCTGACCAGTTAACGTCGACGAATATGATGATGTTGTTGATGATGATGATGATGATAAATAAATAATAATATTAATATTAATAATAACAACAACAATTTAAAAGCAAATAATTGCAGAATTTCTGCCACTGGTATAATGGTCTACTTAGCTTTAAGACACATATCCTAAACTAGTTTCGTGACACATTTTTAAGGACATCTAGAGAAATGACCAATACATTTGCCAATATATTTAGAAACTTTATTACTTCAATTCTTCCTATAATAATAACTAATAGTTCAATAATGTTTGTACTAATTTGAATGGCTCCAGTTACAACGTACCCTTAATTCCAGTCGACAAACTCATAAAACATACTACCGCTTATATCACAGCAATTTCTTCAATGAAGTGTTCATACGCATTTACTATACTACAGTACTTGATTGTCATGACCTGACCTTGTCTATCAGGGAGAGGCGAGGCGTATGATTCCCACTGTATTTGATCATTATTTCCAGCACTCGTAATAGACGGCGTCGTTCAGTGCAATATTCCTTCTGTTCTCTGCAGCAATGAAGACTGTTCTGAGATGACATTATTGAAGTCAGTCTGACCAAAAGGGCACTGCAATACACGGCCGCCAACTTATAAGCCTACTGTCAGCACAATCACCGGTACCAGCACTGTCCGGACAATCACCGGTACCAGCACTGTCAGCACAATCACCGGTACCAGCACTGTCAGCACAATCACTAACCAGTAACTGAGTTCAGGAAGCTATAAAGAAAGATGGAATGACCCAGAGGCCAGGAGACGCTTTCGGTAATAACTGCGTGAAGATAATGTGACTGCGTGAAGATAATAATGACACCGGAATACTACCTTTGTAAAAATAATTAATCATATTTATTAGACATTTTTGTCAATTCTGAATTGAATAATGAATAAAGGTGCGTAGCGAATTCTATGAAATTGATATGACAGCCTCATTACCTTGTTCTTCAAAGAACGTCATAGAAGTGAGTATCTGTACTGTACAGTATAGCTCGATGGAAGTAATAATTTACGTCACACTTAACTGTGTACAGTCCTTCCCAGTTTAAGACATCAACATTTTACGTTTCATGTTCGAAAAGTTATATATACATTTAATTTAGTTCGACACAAGCGATATCCTATTACATGCAATCCATATAATATAGATCTACGACTTATGATAAGTATATATACGTGCATGAGTTAATAATTTGAAAATATGATACTTTCGCTATCAGTGGTTGAAATATTGTCCAAGTGAGCATTAAACAGCATACATCCACACACCCACACCTACACCTCTACCCCACCACCACGTCCACCCCCCACACACTAATAGTCATATATACTCAACAAAATAAATTAAGGGCCAGTAGATATTTAGTTGGAACGCTTCTACCAATTTCTTTACTTTGGCTTGAGGAATCTGGTGCCAGTATTCTACCAATGCATCTGCAAGTTCTTGAAGAGTACCTGGAGCCTGCAGTCTGGAGATGCTTCATTGTTGATATACTATACAACTTAATGTACATGTCCGAATCCGCTACTGCTCCTTAATTAAGATTGTTGAGTATATATCAGTGTGTTGCTTTATCTTTCATATCATGTTCCAAGTGTTCACCTGTGTTAATAATACAATACTAATAATCCACTACGAACAATTAGTATATCATAGCAACATAAAACCATAATCTATATTGGATCGCATGTCCTAAGTGCACTCATATGATATATCCAACAGTCCTAAGACTAACAATAGGAAGAATTACTACGAGCATACAATGATAGTATATTTCCTAGCAAGTTAAATCGTGTTGGGACGTCTAAGGTTACGGATTTCCTAATGGTATTTCCCTGTACAATAGAATTGTTCAGGTTCTGACAGATGTATAAGCAACATTCCACAAATATGGCGACACGAAGTTAAGCAAAGCGTGTTCTGTAATTGGCATCGGTCTACAAAGTTCCCCTGACGATCCCCCAATAACATTGCACGGGAATCCTACAAGACACTTCCTCCCTATCTGTCTATATATAGCTGTCACAGTCTGTCAGGAAACATATGGAATTCTTGTACAATGAGAATTAGCCCGTGTTAGTGGACGTTCATTGAGAAGGATTCATCTGTGGCGATAATACCAAAATCGATAGCGTGTCGTCGTGAAATTACTTCACTATACGTTATTTAAGTAGAAGCAACGTTGTTTTATTGTGTGCTTCAGCATTTGGGCACAGCAGATACTTAGCAAGCCTATCTACACGTGACTGCTGAGTGTGCATATACTTACTGGTTATGGAGTCATTTCCTGAGGTTTCAGTGTTATAAATATAGTGATTCCTATTTTGTATATGTATTAAAAACACTATTAATACACCAGTCATGTGCAGTATTGAAAAAGAACTAGTATTTAATGCATGTTGTCAGGATATGTAGAGGAACATATGTCATTAACGGTTGACCTGTCACATTTGTCCAGCTTATACATGCATGGGTAAAGCTGTTATTTTATCGATAGGATCCGATATATACTACTCAAAATATGTTGATGTTTTGTAGGAAAACATTATTCAATGACCACATGTTGAAATATAATATACAAAATATAATACCACCCTTAATAATGGTCCCTAGCAAATTGTGAGTAGTATATAAACATACCCGCGTGTATAACGGACGTACCAAATTAACGCTATAACTGTCTGAAGACGTCGGTATAGTGGCCGACGAAACATCGCAGTATATCTAATATTGTATAGTTATATGTACATAGACATATATTTCATTTCTATTTAAATGAAAGCTGTTGTCACATATTGTGTATATGTATTTTCTTTTACATTTACATTGACGTCATTGTAGTTGGAGAATGATTTAACTTTATCATAGACAAAATCTCTAAACCCAATGAACAACACTATTCCGTGTTCTTGGACAGCGCCCGTGAAGTTTTACTGATAGTCATATTTCCAACAGTCACTAATAGTTGGTTGTATACTCTTAAGACATACATGATCTTTATATAGACGGCGATATGTCTGCTACTGCGCTAATATAATGTCGCATTATTACTGAAATAATTCCAAGATTACAGTTACAAAAATGACATCCTGGTTATCGTTAGGACCCATTCTATATAATAGGTTCATCTTTACAGGGAGGAATTACTTAGAAAAATAATAAATATCAGATGGTTTTACTAATGTGGAAATATATTCACGGTGTAGCAGTATCTTCACACAGAAGGCGGTAAGTAGGCCATATTGGCTTAACTACTGATGCAGTTCATATTTCTTCATATAATTGAATTACCAAAGTCATGCAATGCAAACCTATATATTTGCACAAATTCACATTTGCACAAAGGAGGGAATTTGGTTATGCGAATGCATAAACTTTGCCCACGCGAATACAGTCCCAATGTGTAATATGAAAGAGGTTACATTGTAACAAACGTAGCATGTCCTAACTCGGCTAGACAGAGAACGATAGAGAACGATACATGTATAAATAATGAAAGAAAGAAAGAGAGAGAGAGAAAGGAAGACAAAATGAGAGAAAGAGACAGCTAGAAGCATACCAATAACAGCAGCGGATCCAAGGGGGCTTAGGGGTCTTCAGACCACCGTTATGCCCTGGAGGGGGGGGGGGGGGGGGGGGGGGGG
>JAUTBZ010145328.1:0-12328 GCA_032361785.1 Lepetodrilus galriftensis
TATAACGCGGGTATTATAACGCGGGTGGCATGTCATGGACCCCAACTTCAGCATTATATCGAGGGAGCACTGTATACGCCATAGTCCAAATGGAAAGCGTTGTTACTTCTTGAACTGAAATAAGTATTTCTAGTCATAACAAAATGTCAACACTTTAAGAGTCGTATATAAAAAAATGAATGAAACACTTGGAAGACAGAAGAAAAAAAGGAAAAAAGGGAGAAATGTCAGATTGAAGAACAACGTACCTCTCCCTCTGAAACTTTAAAGAATGTACAATTTCAGGCCGCTTCTGCCGATAGTTCCAAAGGTGAAGGCTATCGTCTGAGCAAACAGTGACAAGAGCACCCTGGAAACAAAGGTCAAAGGTTAACAAACGCATCAACTACGACTGCTAACATAGACTTAATAAAGCATAACATTGATCCTTTGTGCATGAATGAATTAAAGAATAACCCACTCGATACGAGTGATTACGGAAAATATGTCCCTCCAGTGAAATTAATGTTCACGAAAAACAACTTTGAACAATAATTTCACGAGGGATATATTTTCCGTAATCACTTGTATCATTTTATTGGAATAAATAATGATAAACTACCGAAAAATTACTTGATATAGACAGTTGACAGTCTGCTGATTAGCATTCGTCTGCCTACCACGTCAAAGTCACGACGTTAAAGTCATTGTCTGGCGACAACGTCACAATCGTCGAATAACACTTTTGACAAAAATCAACATTGTTGATTATCGAAAAGTTATTCCATAGTAGAAATCCACCACGTTATGTTGAATAATGAATTAATATTTCACGTCGCAGCGGGAATATTTCACCCATAGGCGATGACAACACTGATACTTAATAATAAATTACCCTGTATCTAATCTGTTCGATATATATATTTACACAAATTCCAAAAGGAATCAATAACATTTAAGGCATACTTTTAAAGATATAATGATGAAGTAAATGCCTTCACGTCTTGCATAAACATTATCAAGATTGAATGTGAATATTTAATAATATTATGATACAGTTTAATTAAGAAGCATAAGATCTCTCAAAATACTGGCCCCGAGATTCTTAAACATTTAGAGTATGATTTTATGCTCAAGCTCATATTTATTGTGGGGATTAGTGAACGAAACCTTGACTTGAGCATAAGTTTGGACTCAGAAATATTTCGTAATCTCGGGTCAGATCTTTCATTATGATTCCATTGGTACTACTACATAGAGACATAACGTCTTTATATACTGTAAATCACTAAATTAATGCGTCACTAATTTAATGCGATCTCTAGATTTTACATGTAAATGCGACACCAATAAAATGCGAACGCTCATGTCTACATACATGTATTTTTACCAGTACTTACCTTTAATGCACAGCAATTAAATACGACAATACAGTGGTCACAATTTTTCGCATAAATATTCTGCTCGCATTAATTTAATGATTTACAGTATATGGTCTATGAGAAAGTTGCTTTAATGCATAGATTTTGCAATTTCTGGGCCAGATACGACCGATATCGGCGCCATTCTCGTGGAGATTTCTCCAGCGTCACATGACTCACCTCATTGACAAGGAAAAGGATTTGTATGACTGCAGCGTCTCCGTCATGTACACAGTGGCAGTCCACACCCGGCCGACCCAGTCTTAGCAGAGTTAAGGAAATACCAATACTGATTTTACATAACTAACAAAGACTACGATATACGTCTTCAAAATACCATAAGACTTGTTACTAAGTCTTGTAATCATAGTGATTAATTAACCATCATCTTAGTGTCTTTACTATAACAATCTAAATGAACACGTTGCATGTATGAGTACAATAAAGATTTTAATAGAATAGTATCTGACACATCATGGATCCTTGCCTAGGGCCAATGTTAAAAATTGTTAATGCGTATGAAACTAGTAATCATTTAATAACATCAATAATAAATTAATAACAAAGAAGTTAACATTTGAATATACATGTACTATCAATGACATAAGGTGCGATACTTTGAATTCAAAACCTCAAACATGTATCATGTTTTCGCCATGCATCATATTCAATATTAGATTTAAGTTTCAAAATTGACATTTCGCCTTTTTTTTTTTATTATTGAAATTTGGTTTTGAGTTTACCATTTGGTGTCTAAAGGAGCACTATGTTCAGGCAGAGTTTCTTCCTACTATTATTAATTACAATATAAAATTTTAAAAATGTAAGTCACTTTCAAAAGTCTAATATTGACCCCATGTCTATAACCTCGATTTGCCATAAGATTCTTTGCATGAACAAATAGGTTCCTGGATATTTTGGGAAGCAAATTGATGGTGTGCATCTTCCTTTTCTATATCACTATTTGGCCAGCATCATGTGAAAGCCTAAATATTAAATTGTCAACAGATTTCCAAGAGGATGAACTAGTCTGGCATTCGTTATCTAACTTGTGCATATCCCAGGTCATCTCACCCTTCAGCATCAGTTATTTATTGAAGTTTTCTTCTCTTCCACTCCCACCTACAATACCCTTTAAATTAAAGTTTAAAGTTTACTAGTGTCAATTTTAAATTAAACTAAAAAACAACAACAAATAAAAACATAAAAAATACAAATTTAAAAGTAAATACATTTAAAAAAGTCTAATTCATAGATCTAAATCTATTAATTAAAACTAAAACAAAAACAAACAAAAAGCAAACAACAAACAAACAAACAAAATATATATAATAATTTAAAAATAAATAAATAAAAATTAACAGTCATAGAGCATATATAAATCTAGGATCTACAAATTCCAACAATTTCAAAGTAAATTTTTTGATATTTTTAAATCAAGATTTAATCCCGAGATAAACAACCTGCCAGAAATGATCACAAAATAATCCTGTCATTTCCAGGAACATAATCTTAATAAGGCAAGAGCAGCTGAGTGAGCACGGTGACAGTATAAGCGTGATGAGGACTCACTTCATCAAAGCAGCCATCAAGATGCACCGCAGCACTGGGCCACCGCCTGAGCTCATCAACGGAGTCGCCCAGGCGGAACAGATCCCGAGAATATGTTCGTGGTTGACCTCCTTCCAATGGTTCAATCACCAATTATGGATCAATCATGGCCGAAGATATGGATCAGGCTTGAGTATGGATTATGACCCTCCCAAAAAAAATAAATAAATTGGTATTTAGTTCCGAGATCCTGATAGTAGTAATGGTGAGGCAGTGTGTTTCTGGTTGTGTGTGTGTGTGTGTGTGTGTGTATGTGTGTGTGTGTGTGTATGTGTGTGTGTGTGTGTGCGTGTGTGTGTGTGTGCATGTGTGTGCATGTGTGAGTGGGTGAGTGTGTGCATACATTAGCTGTTTAGTATTATTTGTTCTTTTGACATTTTGTCTATACACTCACAGTTAAGATTTAGCATGATTAAATGAAATATGAATACCGTATGACAGTATTGCCCCCCCCCATCATGTGATGCACGTGGGAATTGAGATGTCATTATCTTGACCGTATACACGACTGAGATATATGTATATCAAAATTGAGATGACTAAATCATTCTTTGGATAATAATTGCGGCTGAGGTATTGATTGGAATTCAGATAACTTTATCACTCAGTCTACGAGAAAACATTTCCACCCACATACACAAATCCGTATAAATCCATAAAAATAAAGATGTTGAATTATTTAATGTCAAGCATCAAACTTCCAGTATACTGTTGAACTTATCAAAGCTTCAAGACAAGCCATATTTTCTTTTTCATGTTTTCAGAAACTCATTTAAAGAGCTTGGCATAAAAAGTTATAATCCGAAAATTTCAAAGATTTCCAGTATTTCTGGATTTTATAACAGAGATCAGAGAAACAGAAACATGAAAGATCAATTGCAAAAAAACACTGGCATATAGAAACACAGTGTTCCATAACATGATTTGCGAGTGTAAAAAAAAAAAGAGGTTAAAAATGTTTAAAGTTTTCCATGATTTACGGGAATTATGGCAATAATGCATTGTCGACAAAGTCCAAGAATATCTGAACTCTTGAACACGGATTCTAGTAAAATGTGTGAAGAAGTTTCCCGAACGTTTTTGTTTCGGGTGATTTAGGCACCGTAATGACCCAGCCGTATCCTTGGGCCATAGTCGCGGACGGAATGGTGACTAAGCCGTGACGTTGTGGACATCTCGTGACGTGCGGAAGCAGTCTCCACACGACTTGCTTCCAGCGGTATCCAGTATTAAATCATCATCTCGCTTTACTAGGTTAGCGCCGAACAAACTGTATTTTCTGAGTATGAGCTTGCCTTCGTGCCTGCGATGGTCTGGGATTCCGTCTCTGCAGTGCAAAAAAGCGACGTGCAGGACACTCGTAAAGACGACGGAAATGTCTAGCTAGTGCCTGCAATGGTCTGATGTTCCAGTCGGTGTCGTGTAAGACAGCGACACGCATGACACTCGTCGACACGACGAAAATGTCGTAGGTCAAGAGTACTCATATTTTCGGCTCATGTGTGCATGTCACAGGGTTGTGTGTGACAAGTAGGTTGTATACACGTACGACAAGATAAGATCCATTCATGTAAAGGTGACAAGAATGCCAAGAAATCTCTGAAGTACGAACACTTTTTCAATGAGGATGTAGTGCTTATGAAATCAATAATGACATTTGATAATTTGGGTTTGTTTTGTAACAAAGATATATCTTATAAGAATGGTAAGATAGATTTAATATTAATAATAATAATACAATATAGTAATATTAGTAGTACTACTACTACTACTACTACTACTGATAATAATAATAATAATAATAATAATAATAATGGTACTAATAACAACAATAATTATACTAATTAATAATAATAATTAATAACAATAATAATAAACATAACATTTATAATAAATGGTACCTTTTTCATGCATATAACCTGTGGAAAAGTGCCTCCAATTATAAAAGTATGCCAAAGTATTTTGTATTACATGTTTGCACCATGACTATTCATGAGTTCAAGTGAAACAGATTCATGAACATAGACAATGAAAACATGTGATGCAGATTTAGAGGATTACTGGGTACTATGTATACCAGCAATGAGAATGTTGATATTTAGTAGGACTTCCGTTATTTTGTCCCATGAATTCTATGAAATTCACAAAATTGTAATCATAATTGCTCATGAAAATCTAATTATTAAAGATGGTATCAATCTAAAATATAATGGTATTTTTGTTTAAGTTATGTACATGTTTACCACAAATAGTCTTGTAATGTCATTTAATGATAACGACATTTTAAATAATGACATTAATATGATTATTGTGTAGGTTTATGTCATTTTCAAAATGTTTTGAAGGGATATAATGCTGTATGAAACTCAAATGTTAAAGTGTTTGGATATGTGAATAAAAAATAAAAATAGACCATGCTAGTTCTATATTATTGTATGACAATTGTCGGTGTCTTGTCAACTCAACCATCACAATAGGATCTAAATGACATCTTGAAACTCAAATGTGAAGTATTTAAAATTAAAATTAAAATTAAATAAAAATAAAAAATTAAAATAAAAATAAAAATAAAATTAAAAATTAAATTAAAAATAAAACTAAAACTAAAACTAAAACTAAAAATTAAAATTAAAATTAAAATTAAAATACAACCCAACCTTCCCAAGTGGATCGAAATGACATCTTAATGACATCAAAATGACATTACAATGATGACTACAGTAACATCCAAACACAAGAAATATCAAATATGAAAAATAACCCATGATAAAGTCTTGGACTTCAACAAAGACCGAGCCAAGATAACGTAGCCATTCAATACGAAAACTATACCTATCAAAAACTGAGTAGTGTATATATACATGTGCGACATGCTGGATACAAGGAAATAAGCAAACTAAAATCAACAAACATTTGCAGAGAATCTATCAAATAGGATTGACATTGATAGCTGATGTCACAGATGTTGCACAAATCGTTACAATATTCCCAAGCTATGTGTCCTTTTCTCATTGAACCACTGGTTCTATCAAATGAAATATTGATAGCAAGGATGACACTTATTCAATGACAAACCTATGGATGAATAAAACACAGTCATTTAGATACAACTGCATAATACCATGTTTTCAACATGTACCTGTGAAACAAATTAAAAATAAAGAAAAAAAATAAATTATAAACATGTTTTCAATGCAATTTGAAAGAGACCAGGTATTTCCATCATATTTTGGCCCTGTATAAAATATTTATGTAAATCAAGGTTGATACAAAATTCTTTAGATTATAGATAGATAAAATTATCCAATGAGGAGAAATTAATTTACATCATATAGGCACACATACATGCTTACACATAAATAAATATATATATCCCCTATGTAACCCTCTCCATGCTGAAGGCACCCAGAGATGTCATAAAGAGCAGAACCTGTGCCTAATCCAGCAGGGAAAGGGTTAAAAATGTATTACTATGATTATGATGATTGTTATGATTATTACAATTATTGATATAATAGATATTGGTCCATCTCTATAAGCTATGCCATTAAGACGCACATTATTAATATTATTATTATTACTACTATTATTATTAGTACTATTACTACAGTGCTCCCTCGATATAACGCTGAAGTTGGGGTCCATGACATACCACCCGCTTTATAATACCCACGTCGTTATATCAACGAATATAATTGTAGGAACAAAATCAATCTTTTTTTTTTATAGTTTTTTTTTGTGTGGACACGGACCCCGCGTTGTATCCGAATCCGCGGTGCATCGAAGGGCGTTATATCGAGGGAGCACTGTACTGTATTATTATTATTACTATTATTATTATTTCATCATCAATTTTTATTATTATTATTATTATTATTACTCTTATTATTATTTCATCATCATCATCATCAATTATTATTATTATTATTATTATTATTATTATTACTATTATTATTATTATTTATTTATACCACCCCAGATGACCTAGATCATGTAGACTGTAACATTTTGGAGTTATCTCTGAGCAAAAGGCAGAGTCACTGCATATCACTTTATTTCTTGCGAGTCAATCTGACCGGCTGGGAACATATGGTACAGGTGTCAAATGAATGTGTGTACGAGTGTTTCTAATTTAGCTTTTATTGATAATCCATGTATGTCAATATTTCGGCCAGGATTCATTTCCATAAAACTCTTAGCTCTGGCCACCAGTGGGGAATGCTACTAGAAAACACATGTCTGCAGAGTTGATTGAGCTGATAGTGGGCTTAATAATATCGAGCGGAAAGTAGTCTAAGCTATCTCTTCTTTTTTTTGTCTATTTTATTTGAGGTTAGAATTACGTTGCAATTCTCCAAAGCTATATGGTACTGTATTAATTCATATTAATTCTTTTAATTTTTTTAAATGTTAACAGGATTTCTTATTTTTAAGACAATTCATATAAAAGAAATATATTAGATGGAATAATAACATTTCATATAGAACCAGAAAACAAAACAATAATTATTTAAAAATATATAAATAATTTAAATTGTGGGTTAGAGTCGGTTGCAAGTTTTTTCACTTATATCATGACTTCTAAGTGTTAAAGTGTAGGACGGGAGAAAACCTGCAACATCTGTAGCGCTGAATGTTGCAGTACATCTGTAATCATCAGCTGACAGACCAGGGAGAAAACAATAACTTTCCAATATTCTATTATTCTATATGAACGTCAGTTATTATTAATAATCAGCTTTCAGCAAATTGTGTTTACAAACCTTTAATAACCGTAAACTTACTATCATACTAAATCTTGCTAATCTAGTCTCCTGAATGCTACAATCCACGATATACTGCCTCATCGTATCAGCTAGCAGACTATAAACACACATGATCAAAACAAACATTATTGTCTATATGGCTACGCTAGCAACATCCAAATATCATAAAATATATTTTTTCCATATATTTAATCTATACCAATATATTAATTGAATACCACATATACCAATGCATGAATTGAATATCTAATAACTTTAACTTTCTCTCTGCTGTATTATACACAGATACAGCTTATTTGGGCATCTCCAGTTGCCACCAGCATAGAGAGGCCGCCATAGAAACTAACTTTAAACTTACTCGCCTGAATAGTGATACAAATAACAAATGTTATGAATTTCTACTACTAGTCCTTAGGATACCTTTAGCATTGGCAGAAAGCTAGCAGGCTAGTGCTAATTTCGATCCCTGGAAAGGGTAAAACCCAACCAAAATTGATAACTGAATAGTAATGCAAGATATTGATAATATTTAGTAAAATAAAATGATGTTATATTGAGGCACAACTACGACCAGCCCAGCCAATCCACTGAATCTATGCCATAATACTTGGCACACATACTTCCATAATATATCTATCCTATACTCTCGTTCTATCCCATGATCTATATCTATATTGATATCTATATGGCGATACAGATCTGTGCATCGCGACCACAGTATTGACATGAGATGACCTTGAGTCACCCGAGATCATAAATCACTACTAATTGTTCCCCTGACCGTTGGAGCAGACACGGTCCGACATTAACCTTCTACCAGTGGCTAGCTTTAACCCTCTAGCTAGCTTTAACCCTCTATCTGTACCAGCACACACAGGTGAGCTTTAACCCTCTAGCTGTACCAGCAGACACTGGCTAGCTTTAACCCTCTATCTGTACCAGCAGACACAGGTGAGCTTTAACCATCTATCTGTACCAGCACACACTGGCGAGTTTTAACCCTCCAACTGTTACCTCTAGTAGTAGTAGGGTTAATATTGTCTACAGCGCTGGCCTCAAAAAGTCAGAGTTAACCCTCCTACTGTTAACCCACTGAAGATGCCCTGAAAACCAATGGTTGCTATTCACCTAGCAGAGAGGGGGTTAATTAATAAAATGTCTAGGATGATGGACTTTATAATGCCAGCAAGATACTCATAGTTGGTGCTTAAATAAGTCGCAACGGGGGGGCGATGCCATGTTCAGCCCTTAATATAGTCAACAAACGCGTCATACCATCATCACAGCTCTTGATACATTCAGCAAGGCGATCATACCATATTCAGCCCCTAGAATAAAAGCTTGGATAAACCGGACCTCGCATATAACAGACTGAATCTGAAGTCCCAGGTCCTGTCTAACCTTAATTGCGGCATATGCATATAACAGACTTTAAATAGCCGGTCCCAATGAGTCCGTTATATGTGAGGTCTACTGTACTAGTAATAGTTACAATTGCTAAACAATTCTAGGAAATTTACCAGTGAGGCACTTATTGTTAAAGACAACTTGATCTGAGGATATAGCTCATCTTTGGTATTACAGTTTTAAAGTTAAAGAATTTTTCGGCTTCACATTAGCAATCCAAAATTATTTGACAATAGGAAATTGAATAGACTAAATATTTTATTATTATTATTTATTTTATTTGCAAAGACTTCTGGGATTCATGAACAGCAAACTTAAAATGGCTTTCTGAACATCTCATGGTTACGCATATAATAATACAACATAAAATCAAATAAAATAACAATATTACATAGACTAAATAATGTTCACTTTCTGAACCTATTTAATTATGTCAATAGGGTTATCAGTTAAATTTCTCGTATTGCTCAACATCACGCCAATAAAACTCTCGTTCCACACAAGATTGCACAATCCAATATGGCCGCCTTCGATAAAACGGTAACAAATAAGTAACATATGTCTCTCTCACGCCTTTTCTGAAGACGGCGTGAAGTGACCGCCCACTAATTCCAGACACAATCGCACAAACCAATATGGCTGCCTCCGATTAAACAACAACAAATAAGTAATAATTCTCTTACGATCGTCCAGAGACAGGCTGCCACTAAAAGGTTCCGTCGTGTTTATAATTGCCACGTGTACGTCCCTGGAAATCAATGACCTTGAGGTCAATCACGCCTGATTGAAATTCAACGGACATGAAAGAGCATTGGCGTCTGCCTTGCTGAGAGACAACCATCCTTTGAGACGTAACATCCTTAGAGAGACAACGTTATTGAAGAGACAACATTGCTGGAGAGGCAACTACATCAGCAGACAACCATGTTGGATAGCCAACATTGCTGGTGATGATAACATCAGCAGACATTAATAAAAAACATAAAAATTTAAATGACGATTGTGCAAATATACCTTTGTCCAAATAGTGACATGATACTTGAAGAAACCATCCAACATTTCGAAATAAATTCCTAAAGAATCATTTCCACTAAAGTACAAAATGAATAGTAGTGTATAATATTTGGTAGATATAATTTATATATGCTGATAAATGTTCAGTAATTCTTGTTCTGCTACATCATTGCGAATCTGATAACAGGTAATAAAAATAATAATAGAATGAACAGATAGTAGAATACAGTGTTTAAAGTGAAATAACTCTTTGTGATATTTTTCCCCTTTACTTTTGTCTCGTACGTCATCAAGAATCGGATAACAGCAATGAAAAACGTAAAGAAATCCATGGTGGTGAATATTGTCAACCAAGCACAGAGAGAACTCATTGAATGATCTTTGAGACACACTTTAGTGCTCGTCACACATGTAGACACACTCATGCGAGTGCACACAGACACAGACAGACACACACACACACACACACACACACCACACACACACACCACACACACACACACACACACACACACACACACACACACACACATACACGGACAGCCATGGAATAAGGAACACTAAGACATACTCCCAAACAGGACCAACTTCCTATTCTCTCCCGAATATCAATACGACTAACACGAGTGGAACAATAGCGTTGCCAACTGCGAAGTAATCTCACATGATGACTCCGCATCTGAGCGTTCCGTCTCGGGGGCTCCAGAACCTTACTAAGATGCCCGACCATTAACCATCCAATTGTCGCAGGTCACCTGTACGAATAAAAGACACCAGACCTTTTGGTTGCTGTCTTTTATGTGGCTGCGGTGTCTCTATATCTCCTGACAGAGCTCTGCCTGGGCTAAATGTCCAGATCTAAATGTGAAACTTGCATTAGCCACATCTCTCTGATGTTACGTTCAAGTCTCTCCAGGCTGCGATGGTGTCATAGGTTGCTGATTTTAATATTATTGTCAGACAAGATTATGGAACAGAATAAAAATTGGCGAAGACGTGAGGAATTTTAGTACGGAAACGTGTATCTACATCTACATCTATTATGCTGCCATCTGCCACATCAAGCATACATGAAATAATTAAATACAGTGACACATCTTAAGATATTTGGTTAAATGATTTGTTGACTGATAAAATTAATGTTTTTTTAAAAGGGCAAAACAAGCTGTGATATAAGTGAAAGAATCTTGAAGGGTGGCTCTAAAACCCAATTCAAACAAACACAAAAATATGTATTAAATAGGACAGACTATTAGGAATTCTAATATGCAGCACCATATTTAACACACAATATACCTGTCAGGACACTTTATTTTCTATGAGGACATTTTATCATCTCAATATGTCCTGTTAGTGGGCCTACACTATGTCAGGTTACCCTATCAGCTCACTGTCCTACATCAGGACGTAAATCAGCTCACTATATCCTATGTCAGGACACACTTTAAGCTCACTATACATCAGGACATTTTATCAGCTCACTATGTTCTATATGTTACCGTAGTATATTATGTCAGGTTACCCTATCAGCTCACTGTCCTACATCAGGACATAAATCAGCACACTATGTCCTAACAGTTCACAATATTATTTCAGGACACCATATACCAACCGGTAAGTGCAAAATGTCATGTCAGGAGTGAGTGAATATGGAGTTTAACGTCGCTGCGGGAATCTTTCACCCATTTGCGACGAGTCATGTCAGGACAACCTATTAGGATCGGGTTACCCTATCTGCACTGGTTAAGGACACTGTGTCCTAAGGGAGCTGCTAGAGCATCCTGGCATTGGACAAAGTTTTCTCAGCGATGTCCTATTTCAACATGGCAGCTAAAATCAGAATCACATTACCCGATCTACACCCAAGAAAACCATGTCCTACATCCAGTATCACAAGAAAACCATGTCCTACTACATTCAGTATCACAAGAAAACCATGTCCTACATCCAGTATCACAAAAAAACCATGTCCTACATCCAGTATCACAAGAAAACCATGTCCTACTACATTCAGTATCACAAGAAAACCATGTCCTACATCCAGTATCACAAAAAAACCATGTCCTACATCCAGTATCACAAGAAAACCATGTCCTACTACATTCAGTATCACAAGAAAACCATGTCCTA